>JAJOOR010015050.1:0-27921 GCA_036250505.1 Solanum acaule
CTACCAAATAATAATATGAATAGGTGTTAATTGTGCCTTATCCGAAAAGTGACAACCATTCGAAAAGGTCACTGCTTATCAGAAAAGTCACAACCCTTGAAAAAGACACAACTCATCAGAAAAGGCACAACCCTTTAGAAAAGTCACAACCCTTTAAAAAAATCACAACCCTTTGGAAAAGTCACAACTCATTGAAAAAGGCACAACCTGTCAAAAAAGTGACGACCCTTGGGAAAAGTCACAACTCATTGAAAAAGTCTCAACTCGTCAAAAAAGTCACAACCCTTTGGAAAAGTCACAACTCATTGAAAAAGTCAGAATCCTTTAATTTGAAAAGGTATCTACTTTCAATATAATAAAATTATTTAAATCAATAAATAAAATAAATTGAGTATTTTTAATTGGGGGTATTTTAGTAATTTAACATTCAAGTTTGGGAGTTCATGCTTTTAAGGTAGTATAGATAAATATATATAATTTTTTTTTTAAATTTCATATCAGGTCAAATTAAACACTAAATTTAAATGATGAGAGTGTATATAGCTGGGCTTATGAAATAATTGGGCCCAAGAGCTCCTCTAGCATAGTCTAGTGCTTCATTTAAATCATTGAATCCTTTAAAAAGTGGGGTAGGAAAGTCTTTGATTGAGTCTATTACTTCTATCCATGTCTTCTTTATAATAGTGGCTGTGATATTTGGTAGTCTTGTATTTGTAATGGTATGGTTTGATTAGTATTTCCAAGTAAAAACCTTATCCTTTCTTGTAATGAGTGGATATGTTGTGTTGTAATCACGGAGGTCTATATTCGTCAAACAGACCAACACTAGTCAACTCAGAATTATTAAGCGCATTAAAGTGGGAATTACATAGTATAGATAGTAATATCCAACACGCGAATAGATGCATAACAGTCCAAAGGAAATATATTAGTAAACTGACTTGTTATCTAGGATAGGCAACATAGACACTAGTAATAATATATATGCTATCTAGAATATATAAGAAAAGATTTAGGCCATACGAGAAACATATTATAATTGACCAAGAATATCATTGGTACCTACTGAAAATAAGACAGAACTATTTAGATATATACGACTTCTTACTAGAACAAAGACAATCATACCAAGAACAACTAGAATTATATTCAGATTTATTGACATCTTTACAAATATTGTCTATACACTAAGAAATAAAACAAATAGACTTACAAATACCTACAATAGGAGCTAGAACTTATCATTACATACAACAAATTAGAATAGAAAATCAAGATTGGAAAAATAGAACCTTATATTTAGCCTAAAAACAAGAATAGGAAGTATTAAGAGGTTAGAATATCTAGATTTAGAAGTAGTTTCAGAGAAGAAA
This sequence comes from Solanum acaule, assembly GCA_036250505.1. Taxonomy (NCBI): domain Eukaryota; kingdom Viridiplantae; phylum Streptophyta; class Magnoliopsida; order Solanales; family Solanaceae; genus Solanum; species Solanum acaule. The sequence continues at coordinate 1,374 of JAJOOR010015050.1, forward strand.
TATCGAAGACTAAAATTTGGTTCAATACTTAAGTGTAACTTTACAGAAGGAGACCATATCCTACATAGTGATAATCAACATTTAAATACTATTACAGATTTAATAATAAATTTAGCAGAACATAGTCAGTCCAAAGACGATAGATTCTTAAAACTAATAGAAACCATCGAAAACCTGCAACATAAACAAAACAAATAATTAGAAAAAATAGAACAAAATTTTGATTTTCTGAAAAACCAACAACTAGATATAATTTCTAAAGTACAGACGATAGTAGCAAATAAAATATTTGATAACAGCCCACTAGAAATAATAAATAGCCAACTAGAAAATCTTTATAAAGAAACAAAAGAAATTAAGAAGGATTTAGCTAAACTTAAAGACTTAACCCTTTCATGAACATCCTTTTTTACCAAGAAGTTCTTAGAAAAATAGCCCAATTTCAGGCTAACCCTGAAGGATTATCAGATTATACCCCACCAGGCAAAAAAGACTTAATAAGCGTAAAGCAAAACAATTTAATAATTTTCGCTTTATTAGAATTGAATAAAAACTTAGACGACCAAATAACTGAAATAAGTATAAAATTGGATAATTTATTAGAAACTAAAATCCTTAAAAGAGAAAACAAGCAAGAAAACGATATACAAGCTTTAATAGACCAGCTCAAAAGGACTGAAATAACTCCTCAAAAAGATAGACTTAAAAGAAAAGAAAAAGCATGGACCTTTTTTCAAACAGGAATAGAAGTCCCCAAGAAAGACAAAGCGTCAGTTTCTCTCAAGATAGACTAGGAAACAATATGCTAGCTCGAATAATGAACTCATATAGACCAAGTAGTAATCATCAGTTAGATGAAATAATAGATGTCGATAGAGACACACAAATATTTAAGCAAAATAAATTAAAGTTATTAAATCCACAAGTTCTCTATAATACAAGATTATTTTCGTCAACAACACATCTATACAGACATTATAGAGAGGAACAGTTGAATGTATCAGAGAACGTTAGTGAAAGTATAAATTTAATTAGTAAAGAATCTATGAAAGAAATACAAAAAAGACGAATGAATCTCATGCACATGGGATTAGTAGTAATCGGACTTAAAGGTTTAACTAGAAAAAATCTAGGTACTAAAGTATTAATCACTTTATATGATAGTAGATGTTCAGAATCTAAAAGATCCATAATAGGTTTAACGGAAGTAGACATGAGTAATAATGGAGGAATTTTTTATTGTAGCCCAGACTTCATGATAAATTCAAACGAATTTGGAAAATAGATAAAAATAGGCATACAAACCAAGGCTTACGAAGAAATGAACTGTGGAAACAATCTTTTAGTTTGTGTTGGCTTTATAGGAAAATTAGCAACCAATAGCAGTTCAAGGTTTAAAATAAAAATAGACGATGCGGTAAGTATAATGGGAAATAAAGGAATCAAACTAAAGAAACCTGTAAAAATAAATTCAGAAGAATATGCTGGTAGGGAATGGAATTTAGAAAATTTCTGTAAAAAAGAAGTATTAAGACCAAATGTCCACCTCACATACACTAATAATAAAGGGAAACATCAATCAGATTCACTGATTATAAATATACAGATAAAATAGATGAAGATTTAGAAGATAATGAATCAACCATAAATATGGAAGGAATGAATATTCAAATCAACACAAAGGAAGACTATGAAGTAGATATATCAATAGCAAAAGCTAAAGAAATACACAAATCAAATAAAGAAAATTTATTTAAATGTCAAGGTTGTAAACTAGGAAAAATAGAATTTTCTATAGTAGAAAAACACTTCAGAGAATGTACTTTTAGAACGGACAATTATGGATATCGCCAGAAAGGAAAGACACAGGAAGAATACGATGATGAAACAACATGTAGTTTAAAAGAAGACGAAAGTGATGATGAAACAACACGTAGTTTAAAAGAATTCATGGAAACTACTTCTACAAGTTCAAACCCTTTCCAAAAAACAATTCCAGTACCACCAGTAGAATATACAATAGGAAATTTACCACGACAACGTGTTTATAGGCAAGACCCGGCCACAGAACCAGAAATGGTTAGACCAATAGGAATAAGAATGCCAATAGAAGCCCCTATCAAACTTCAAGACAGAGGAGATAGAGGAAAAATATTAAATATAGCAGCTCATGATCCTCAATTTTGGAACTCGGTAATAGATGTATGGAAAGGAATAGTAGTAGCAGATTATATACATCATTATAGTGAAACAGATGTAGAAACCATGTATAGATACCTAGAAACCTTTTTAGGAGAGTCAATTAAAGGAATGTGGGAAGCATACAAAGTAGCTTACCCTCAAGAATTCCAAGAACTAGTAAATATGGGACCAAACCCGTATAATTTTACTAATAAAATACACAGCCTAATAACATGAGAAGACCCTAATAGTGGTTTAGTAGTATTACAAATGAATGCATTAATAAAACTAGAACAACTTAGCATATCAAATAGGAGCTATATAAAAAGTTTCTTGAAAGACTATTTTTACTATTGCTCCATAAGTGGTAATGCTTTTGACCAAAGTTTAGGAAAAAGCTTTTTAACAAACTCCCTGGAGCCTTAGGAAGAGAAATAGAAGAAAGATGGAATAACAGAGAAGGAGTAGTACAAAATCCAAATGCAAACTGGTCAATAGGACATAAAATACAGCATGTCATGGAAATATTACAAGAAAAATGTACTAATATACAAATACAAAAGCAGCTAAAATCAAACGAGACAGGATTTTGTAAAAACATATATACAACACAAAGTTATGATCAGGATACACCAAAACGAAAATATAAAAAGAAGTATCAAAATACTCAAGAATATAAACCTAGGAAGAAATACTATTTAAGGAAATCAGCGGCCAGGAACCCTTACTTAAATAAAGACAGACATGTAAGAAAACATAGTAATAACAGAATTTACAAGAACAGATTAGCTTATTTTACATGTGAAAGTGAAGAACATCTAGCAAATACTTGTCCTGGTAGAAATAATAGCAGAACAAGAAATGCCCAACTTATAGAAGGTTTCCAAGAGACCCTGATAAATGTAGATGAATATATGTCAGACAATGAAAGTATATATTCAGTAATAAGTATAGATGCAATAGATGAAAGACAACAAGATTCATCCGATTCGGAAGAAGAAACTTTAGTAAACGAAATAGGATTAGATAAGATAGACTAAAAAATGAAAGAACTATACTTTTGTTAATATACTTTGTGATCATCAGTTTTGCAAAGGAAAAGGATTAGATAGTCAACGATGTTTTAATTGCACGGGATACCCGAGCAAAGACAAAAGAGCTAAATGTATGAATTGCTACATAGAAGGTTGTATTAAGTGCATTGACAAAATATTTAACATTAAGATTATAGACCAAACAATAGGTACAAAAGAAAAAACACTAATGCTGTTAGAAAAAAGGATTGATAATTTAGAGGACAAAGTAAGTAAACTAGAAAGGGGAAAAGAAAAGGTGGAAGAAGAAATCAACCAAAATACAACAAAAGTATAAATCGAACTCCTGAATGAAAAGGAGAACTATAAATTGTTTGAGGGATTAATTTGTAATGAAGACAAGAAGATTAATACTATAAAATATTTACAAGAATAAGGATTCGAGACTGCGAAATAGAAACGTTAGCTCTAGTAGACTCTGGATGTACTAAGAGTATAATAAATAGAAGTATCCTACCTGTAGATTTAATAAAAGAATTTCCAGAACCACAAAGCGCCATGCAGATGGATGGATCGTCAAATATATATAAACATTATGTTAGTAATGCTCAAATAAGTTTTTTAAATACATGTGCAGACTTTTATAAACCCACTTATAAATTAGAAAAAATATGGGTTAGAGATTTAAATATTAGAGTAGAGTTTGTTTTAGGTTTAGACTTCCTTTTACACAACAACGGAAGCTGTCTTCTTACTAGAGACGGTGTAATATTCTCTAAAAATATAACTCAGACCTCAATAATGACAGAATCAGTTCCAACAAGATCTAGGTATCTTAAAAATACTGATAAACTTAAAACAAATACATCAAAATGTAATAAAGGAGAAGAATGTAATTGTACTACGATACATGTTATTGAAGAAATTGAATTACTAAGTTTATCTGATATACAACTAGAAAAAAGTTATAACTTAATAGAAATAAATACAGAACTTTACAATTTCAAAAAAGGATTACAACATATAGGAGTCATAAAAAATCAGAAAGAACTAGAGGAAGTAATTTCCATCTTAGATAAATTAGAAATAATTGGAGAAAGACCTCTGAAGCACTGGGAAGCCAATCATATAACTTGCAAACTTGATATCATTAACCCGGAATACATTGTTAAAACTGCTTCAATAGAATCCACAAATGAAGACCTAAAGGAATTTGAAGTTCAGATAAAAGAATTACTAAATTTGGGAATAATAAGAAGATCAACTTCAAGACATAGGTCAGTTGCATTTATGGTAAGAAATCATAATGAAATATTAAGAGGGAAAGCTAGAATGGTAATAAACTATAAAAGACTTAATGACAATACAAGAATGGATGGGTATAAACTACCAGACAAATCAGAATTAATAAATCGAATACAGGGAAGAAATTTTTTTTAGTAAGTTTGATTGTAAATTTGGATACTGGCAAGTCAAAATGCATAAAGACAATATAGAATGGACAACCTTTACGAGCCCAAAAGGACATTTTGAATGGTTGGTAATGCCCTTCGGTTTAAAAACAACTCCTCCAATCTTTCAAAGAAAAATGGATAATATATTTAGAGATTATAAAATTTTTATTTTAGTATATGTAGATGATATACTAGTATTTAGTAATAATACCAACAAACATCTAGGACATTTACAAACAGTATTTAAATTATTTGTAGACAATGGAATTATAATTAGCAAAAAGAAAATGGAATTATGTAAAAGTCTTATAAAATTCCTAGGAGTGGAAATTGGAAATGGAAAGATAAAGTTACAACCCCATATAGCAAAAAAGGTCCTCGACATGCCTGATAAATTAGATAATACTAAAGACTTACAAAAATTTCTAGGAATATTAAATTATGCACGAAATTTTATAAAAGACCTAGGGAAAATAGCCGGACCCTTATATTCTAAGACATGAATTCATGGACAAAAGACCTTTAATATGGAAGACATAAAACTAGTACAAAAGCTTAAACAAATGGTTAAAAATATACCAGATTTAGCCGTCCCACTAGAAACTGACTACCCAATAGTGGAAACTGACGGGAGTCTGGAAGGATGGGGAGTAGTACTAAAAACAAAGAACAATAAATATGGAGACAAAAAAGAAGAAAAAATTTGCGCCTATCATAGTGGAAAGTACAAGGAAAAAGAAAACATGAGCAGAATAGATGCAGAAATTCTAGCAGTCATATATGGACTAAATAGTTTTAAATTATATATTATTAATAAAAAAGAAATTTTGGTAAGAACTGACTGCGAAGCTATTGTAAAATTCTACCAGAAAATAGAAGGAAAAAATAGTAGTAAAAGACGATGACTAAATTTTTTAGACTTTACATCAATCTATAATATATCTCTAGAGCATATAAAAGGAAAAGATAATTCTTTAGCAGATCAACTAAGCAGACTTATGAAAACTAATTATTAATTTTCAGAATGAGTATAGGCAAAGACAAGGCATCCAGTTCAAATTCAATTAACAGTGGACAGAAAGACAGACTTATATTTGCAGACTCTATTAAGAAACACTTTATTTCAACCACAGACAAGAGTCGAAGAAGCAAGACTGAATGCTACAAGAATGGAAAGACTACATTTTGGGAAACAAAATCTAATTTTCTATCCTCCATCTAATCTGAGTTTCAGGGTAAAACCAGAAACAAAGATAGATAAACCCCAAAGATGTCTAATAGACAACCTGTGGATAGCGTACAACAAAATTCTAAGAGACAATAGTTATTTCATTTCAGTAGTAAATTCATTAAGCCATTATTTCACAGACAAAAATGAGGATAAAAAATTCAGATTCCACGTAGTAGTTCAAGGAAAATTGCCAGAAGTTTTTTAGACATGAATAGAAGTAATAGACTCAATCAAAGACTTTCCTACCCCACTTTTTAAAGGATTCAATGATTTGAATGAAGCACTAGACTATGCTAGAGGAGCTCTTGGGCCCAATTATTTCTTAAGCCCAACTTTAAGACAGACTTCAAGACCTTTCTTGCAATACAACATTCAAAAGGATACAGACAAAATTATTTTCTGTGATCATTGTTCCTCAATGACGGAAGGATTCAAAAGACTAAACCAGACGATCGAGAAACTAGAAACTGAAAAAGGAAAAATGACACAACATATCCACTCATTACAAGAGAGGATAAGGTTTTTACTTGGAAATACTAATCAAACCATACCATGACAAATACAAGACTACCAAATACAAGACTACCCAAAAGGACCAAAGAGTTCTCCATCTCATTACAAAATGGATAAGACGGGTGTACATTCCCCAACGAATGTAGAAAAAACTATTGTATCAGCTAGAGATACAGCTAGTCCCATTCAAACGGTTGCGGGTAAAGACTCATCAAATCCGTTGATGGCTGACACTTTGCCAAAAAGTGTAAGGATTCTGCCAGCAAGTTTCAATACGGTGGCAGAGACAAGCAAAAGGACAAAAGGATTCCTACAAAAAAAAAAAAAAGAATAGAAAAAATAATAACAAGTTCCCTTTGCAAGTTACTCAAAGAAAAGGCTAAAGAGTTTATATAAGAAAAAATCATACAAGAAAACCCAAAACCAGAGCCAGAACCAGCATATTCTGACCCAGAAGACACAGAGAGTAGAAGTGATGAGTACGACCTAAGTGACGAGAACGATCTATCAATAGACCAATTTACTCAACACTATGACCCAAATGAAGACAATGATTCCGGAATGAGTTTCGATTCCGTAGCCCTACATAACCTGGATACCTAGAGAAATACGTAAGCAATGATGTCAACAAAAGAAGACAAAAAGATTATGTAAGCAATGACATCACAACCACTATTATAAAGAAGACTCCACTACCTATAAGGAAGACTTCACTCATAAGAAACAGACAAAAAATTATGAAAAAAGTGTTTCAAGACCATGTGACGATGGGGCCCAAAGAGCACCCGGCAAGGAAAGAAAGATTATTTTCAACATTTGAAATCCGAACTTCAAATCCGGATTCACCTGTATATATAGAGACCATTTGCAAGAAGAAAGATAGAGCGAAGAGTAAGCAAAGCATACAACAAAGAAGAAAATTAGAATTAAGTTTACATATTTCCTTTCAAGAATAGAAAGAGTGTAAGTGTAGTATTTGTCGTGTTTGTGTAAAAAGAGTGCAAGTGTTTATTTTCTGTAAGTAGTTGCAAGATCACCCGGGGACTCCCGAAAGGGAAACCTCATTCCGACCATTATCATGTAAGTAGTTATCTGTTTTTCTAGATCTTAGTAAGTTTCTCCCTATCTAACGTATTATGTTATTATGAATGTATAATATGATGTTTATATATGTTTCATATACTTTTTAAATTATTCTTAGTAAATGGTTAGTTCTTTACCTTCTTAGTAACCCCGATGGATTAACCTGTAAATGTCTAGGGAAGTTGAAAGTCCGCCACGGTCAGGGAACCTAAAGGACTGTGTATCCCAGGGTGTGGTTAAAGAAGCAAGTGCTAAGAACATGGGTTAAAGAAAAGAGATGAACCTAAGGTAAAAAAAAAGAAAGTAATTTTGGTAATTTTGGGAGAAATTACTCAGATTTAGTAACAAAAAAAAAACTACTAAACTAAGATAACGAAGCAGGAGAGGGAGTACAGAGTAGGACTTTACAACATAATTTACAAACAGCCAAATAAAACATCACAACTTAAACTTATACAACATCACACCTTAAACTTATCCTATATCCTATTTCTATTTAAACGTATTTTTTACTGGTCCGCCATGGTCAGGGAACCTAAAGGACTGTGTATCCCAGGGTGTGGTTAAAGAAGCAGGTGCTAAGAACATGAGTTAAAGAAAAGAGATGAACAGAGTAAGGTAAAAAAAAAAAAGTAATTTTGGGAGAAATTACTCAGATTTAGTAACAAAAAAAAAAACTACTAAACTAAGATAACGGAGCAGGAAGAGGGAGTACTGAGTAGAACTTTACAACATAATTTACAAACGCAGCCAAATAAAACATCACAACTTAAACTTATACAACATCACACCTTAAACTTATCCTATATCCTATTTCTATTTAAACACATTTTTTACTTTATTAATGCATTCTTTTATATAAATAAAGACAAACGGAGTATTAAAAATAGAGGATATGCAATAACCACAAGTTCTGTGGGAACTATATATATATATATATATATATATATATAAGTTTTTTTGAAAATTTCATATCAGGTCAAATTAAACACTAAATTTAAATGTGTGCATCGTTTAAATCTAGTAATTTTAAACATACTATATAGAGTGTTGAAGTTAAAAAAACTTACTAAGTAGATAGAGACACTTTTTCTTAGGACAAATCAAAAAAGAAAAGTTAAACACTTGAATTAGGATGGAGAGTGCCGTAGGTGGTTTGCCATAGATTCCAAATATTTTTATTTGAAATTTATGAAGATAGATTTGAAGATGACGTTATATTTGGTTATGTTTTTTCCAAAAAAGTATTTAGTGTAATTTTCATGCTTGAGTACTTATTTTAATGTAACTTTGAAAGTGAAAAAATCAAATAGAGAACAAGTAAATTATAATGTTTTTCCCAAATTTGAAATACAACTTCAAGTTAAATTCCATCCATAGTGAGTTAGGAAATAACCAACAGAAGGGTGTTTCAAAAGTTCCACTTGCGAGCACCAACTCAGTATCTTCCCCTGCTTTTCTAGTTCGTCTTTACAACTCAACTTTCCTGCATCTTTTTCTTCGGTTTCCCCTTCCCTTATCACCCACAAAAATGGTCTCCCACATTTCAACAACCCTTGACCAATCTACTGCATCAACTGACTTGATATCTTAGAGTAACTACCAAATGCAATGTAAGTAACTGATCCAATTAGTCATTAAATCCAATCAATCCATATAATGTTTGAACTAATATTTTATCATATCATCTCCAAAAGAATTATCATCAAGAAAATTTGAAGGAATTGAAGACCCAATTTCCACCATAGTCACATTCTTTAAAATTCTCAAAGCATCAAATTCCAAGTCATTAAAAGTGCTCACAATAATTCTTGGCTTTTCTTCACTATTCAATATCTTAGTTTGCCTCTTCATAGACTCAACTGGTCAGTTGCTACTCTCCACATCATCAAATACAATAGAAGAAAATCAATTGGACTAAGTGGTGGATATCTTTGTAACTTTGTTATTTTATTTTTAGAATCACAATTCTTGAAATAATCAGAATAATTAGTAAATTTATAATAATAAATATAAAAAAACAATGGTTGGCTGGATCCAAAATAGCATAGACGGGATATTAAATTTTTTTGCCCACTGAAACAACTCAATCCATAATAATAGTGTAGATGACATGTGAAAAGGGAGAATTATTTTTTGCATTTTCAATTTGATCCAATCAAATGCAAAATATAGTTCCTCTTTTAATATGTTATCTACACTATAATTTTGGATTGGGCACTAGTGGACAAAAATATTTAATATCCCATCTACACTACTTTGAATCCAACCAGCCATAGTTTTTTATATTTATTATTTTAGATTTCTGATTATTTCAAGAATTGTGATTCTAAGGATAAAATAATAGAGTTACAAAAATTTCCACCTCTAAGTCCTATTTATTTTCCTTCTTTTGTATTTGATGATGTGAAGGGTAACAATTGGGCAGCTTAGTCTAGAAGTGGCAAATTGAGATACTAAATAGTGAAGAGAATTCAAGAATTCTTGTGAATGCTTTCGATGATTTGGAATTTGATACATTGAGGATTTTAAAGAATGTGACTATTGTGATTGTGCCTTCTATTTCTTTAAATTTGCTTGATGATAATTCTTTTAGAGTTGATATGATAGAGTTTAGTTAAAAAAATAATAGGGATTGATTGAATTTAATGACTAGTAGATTAGTTGTTTACATATCATTTTGTAGTTACTCTGAGATATCAAGTCAATTGATGGAAGAGATTGGTCAAGGGTTGTTGCAATGTGGGAGGCCATTTTTGTGGGTGATAAGGGAAGGGTAAAATGATGAAAAGTCGAAGGAAAAGTTGAGTTGCAAAGAAGAACTGCAAAAGGAGGGGAAAATAGTGAATTGGTGCTCACTCATGCAAGTTTCTTAAACACCATTTTTTTGAATATTTTCTGACTCACTATTTATGGAATTTGACCCTGGATGGTATAGCATCTAGGGTACCCGTTGTGGTGTGTCGGATCTAGAATGATCAAGTTTGTAATACAATGATCGTTCAAGGTGTTTGGAAGAATGAAGTGAGAGTGAATGACAATGAATGTGGTATCGTGGAAAGAGATGAGTTTGAGAGGTGTATAGAGATCACAATGGGATACGGTGAGGAAGGGGAAGAATTGAGAAAGAATGTCAAGAAATGGAGGGATTTGGCTAAGAAAGCTATGAAGGAAACTGGTTCATCAAATGTGAATCTCAAGGATTTTGCTAATGAGTTTTCCCTGCTTCTGAAAAAGTAGTGAATTTCTTTTGAACTAATCAAAATGAGATAATCTTATTAGTTTATTTTCTTCTTTAGTACACACATTTACCGTTAATGAGATTTTCAAAAATTACTCACTGGCAATTAGGAATAGTAATAATAAAGGGCAAGGAACATGATTGTGTGGGATAAAGTAAAGTTGTATTGTAATATCCCGTAACTTAAAATACATTTGCGACACGTAAACACCAATGCATAGATGTGATATCGGGGGAGGTATATCATTGAAAGTGGTTAAGCATACCATGTAACCCTTATATTTAGTCATTTGAAGGGTTAAACAAAAGTTTTAGGTCAAGGAGGTCATTAAAGAAAAGATTAAAGTTTAAAGGTTCATTGTGGAGGAATACTACAAATGATCTCATTTCTCATCTGACTTTGAACGAGCATATCTCCTAATATATAACAAGTTAGAGGGCCTACAACCTATCCAATTGAAGGTATTTGAGTCTAGTTTCCAGCAAAAAAAATTGCTCGTTAAAATGATATCGGATTAAAATGTTATGTTCATTCTACGACAAACGCGCGCACTGCCCAATCACTGCGGGACATGTGGCACTTTAGAGAAAGTCGGCCAAACTTGTTGTTTTTATATTAGAAGCTTGGGATATACTTTCTCATATACTCAAGAACGTGTAAGGACTGGTTTCAAGTTATTTCTTCAAGTTTTGCTCATCTTCAATCCACCAAAGCTTAAGGTAAGTTGGTTTCTTCAAGAATCAAGTGTCTTCCTCTCCATAGACCTATAGATATACTTCGCTAAATGTTTTCTTGAAGGAAAAATTATTGTGCTTGGAGAATAAAGAAGAGAAGGGGATGCTTTTCTTGATATATATGTATGAATCCTCTTCTATCTTCATAAATAGTAATCCAAGGATGCTTTAAGTATAATTTGCAGGTAGGACTCATGGGACGGTGATAGGAAGCCGTGAATCCATGTTTTACCCATTGTATTTGATGTTTTGGTGAGGAGGGAGTTTGTAGAAGGTTGTATTGGCTGTTGTTTTGACCAAATGAGGGGTCAATGGTATTGTATTGGGGAAGTAAGCTGGTTACATTAAAACGGAAGGCGAGGTATAGAGAACGCAACTATTATAGTTTTTGAAAGTTTGTCGCTCACCAAGTGTTTGATGAAATTCCTAAGTCGCTAAAAATATGTTGTAGCTGGTTATATGAGCTCCTATTATTTTAATCTATGGCATTAGTTCTCTACCAACTTAAACTATGAGCTTATAAAGGAATTTGACATCGTTAACAAGGAACCGGTGGGATGGTGATCGGAGGCCATGAGTTTTACTTTTATGTTAAGTGTGGATGATTAAGGGGGCTGGTTCTTTATAGTTAAGGATGAGGAGTAATACTGAACATGTAAATAAGTCATAAGCCTACTTGGAAAGTAGATAAAGAGAAGGTAATTGTTGAGATTGTCGCTCGCGAACCATTATTGTGTTTTTGGCATTGTTGTGACTCTTGATTAGTTTCTTTTACCATCCTTTTATGATTTTATGTTATAGATAAAGTTTTCAGCAAAGGAGTTTGACGACGTAAGATAGTAAATCCCAAATTAAGGTATGTAAAGCTAAAACCTCTTTTGCCCTTAAGGCACGACCTAAACTTGCATGTCTTCTGATAAATGTCACTATAGATTCTATGATACTTGAAAGAAAGTTATCCTATTTTATAAACTCTCTCATGTTGAGTCCTAAACCTATAGAGTTAGAGTACTCTTCAAGGAGGCTATACGTTTCACACAGCTACATTTGTCTACAGTTGGAACTCCTAGAAGTTAGCGGTGTACATGTTGCATAAATTTAAAGAAAGAAGCCAGCCACAGACTGTTCGTAAGTTCATAGGTCACAAGATATATGATTCTCAAGCTAAATAATATAATCACTAATTGTATCACGAGCTATGTGACTAATGAATTAATTATTATAAATAATTGCAAGCAGTTGAGATTAGAGACTACTCTACAGCGTAGGGTGGGTATATTTAGGGCTACTACGTGCGACGCTACTCTGTGCACAAAATTTAGATATAGTTAGCTGGAATTTCCCATCGTGGATTCACCTGACTGATATAGGCCTGCGGGCAGACCATACAGGAGCCCTGGGGGGCGTACCTTGATAGACCTCGTTACCAGACTATGAGATTTCACTCGTGGTTATGATAGTGGGCTACAAATGCCATACATGGTTCACTAATCGCCGTCAGTAGGCCATCATGTGATTCCCTGACAGTTAGCTTTACAAAGAGAAAAGAAGCGATACAATGAAGTAAAAATATCACTTAGGCAAATTATAGGGATTATATATATATATATATATATATATATGACTAAGCTATGAAACGTTCGATGAGGACTCTTGAGGTTGGTCACAATCCCAGTTAAGGATTATGTCTCCAGCATACACATGCTCAGATTTGCCTATCATGATATTTGATGTCTACTTGTTATTTAGTTTGCTTTACATACCACTACATGTTTAGTATGTACTGACATCCCTATTATTTGGCGTTTCATTTGTATCACTACAGGCTCAGGTACTCAAGACAACAAACATTTCCAGTAGACTATAGACTTCCAGTTTAGCAGTTGGTAAGCTCCACCTCTACCTGGAGCTATCAGATATTTAGAGCTTATATTTTGCTACGTATGTACATATATCAGAATGGGTATGTCAGGGCCCTGCCCCGACTAGTTATCAGATTCTCAGAGGCATACTCTTTAGAGGCTTCATAGACTTAGTCTTGTTTCCGTTATAAAGTAGCCCAACGGGCCCTTTTGTTATCTATGTTTTAGTATGTGTCTTTATATAGGTTCCGCTGCTTATGAATCTTCAGCTTTGGCATGAGATTAGTAAGATATTTAGCAGGAGCTTGTGTATATCCTTGATGTCTGCCCCTTTCTAGTTAAGGGCGTGACATGTATGATCTATTATTTATAATATTCTATTTTTGTTGTTTAAGGCTCAACTCACCCACCCCATTTGTTATTCCTACAAAAACACTTTTGAATTTGGAACGAATTAATAGTTTCATCATCGAACTATTGACAGTCTTTAAAATATCCTTCTAGTTGACTAATTGAACTTAAATACACCGATTTCATACCATACACAGAAACCTGTTATTCACACGGATATGCATTCAATTTTCTGCTAATATGACATATACATAGATATATTTCATGACATAAGAGGGGTGTTTTAAAATTTAGTTAGTCAAGTAGAGAGATGATTTTAAGGTTACTAATAGTTTGGGAACGAAACTAATAATTCTCATCAAGTTCAAGGATGAAACTAACAACCACATCTTTATTTTATTTTAAAAATACTATTTATTACTTGTCATTTTTTATTGGGTAAAATAAAAAAACTCACTTCTATTAGATTTTTGTGACAACGTGATCCATTGTTATTCATAAGGCACCTCATGCGGAAATTCAAAAATCTTGAAAATGCATTGCCAATTTAAAAATTGGAGTACGCAACAATTTGATAAATTTGAATTCATTCGGGCTGATGTCAACCACTATAGCGAGAATCATCTGCTATGGAGGCACCACTATAGTGCCTCTTGGGTGCTATAGAGAGCTAATGGGAATCAAACCCTAGTCAACGTGCTATCTTTTATTTTTCCTTCCACTTTCCGAGGAGAAAATTGACAGGGGATGCTCTAAAGATCCTACTAAGACAACCGTAGCATGCGAGCAATGGAGTGGAGGGATTTCAACACAAATGAGGTAAAAACTCAAGGATTTCTGGTTTGCGTTCATCACGACTTTCTCTCACATAGCCAAAAGCTTAGGGTGAAAGTTCCTCAGTAGTTACTTGGCAGGAAAGTAGGCCAGGCCTTCTTAAATGGGTCATTTAGTTTTGTTTCCTTTGCTTGATATTTTGTAGATTTTGGTGAGTGGTTTCCCAGGCCCGCGGGTGTGAAGGCTGGATAGTTAAAGGTTGTTGCTTATTGTTGTTAAGCCGGGAAAATATTGTGATTAAGGGGTGGTTCTCTTGTTCTTGATTGTTAACCTTGAGTTCCTTGTTGGGGGTGGCATGGTGGTAGTTTTAAGATTGAGTGTTGTGAAATTTATGGATTATAACTAATTTTGGGGTTTGTGGTAATTGAGGAAAAGAAAATGAGCGGGAAGAGTATTAATTCATGGGAATTGGGAGGTTATTCCTATGAACAAATGTGTGCTCGAAATTGGATCCAGTGTTAGCTTATTTATATATACTAGTTTTGCGGCACGTGCGTTACGTGTGTATCGTATATATAGTTTATGATGTTGTAAAATAGAATTAATATTACTAAATTAAATCTTTTAGTAAATAATTATAATTAAACGAACATATGACAAGTGTTTTTAAATTATGAATACATATTATCATAGAGTTACTTGAATTTTGACATTAAAATGACCAAATATCATTAAAACATTTCAAACTACATTCAAAGTTTAAATATGGGAGAAAGTGACATTTCTTTAATAATATTATTTCTTACTTCAATCAACTTTGTAAACAAATCTAACCAACAAATTAGGAAAAAAATCCATTCAAAAAATGTCACCAACAGCCTTTCTTCTTGAGGTTATGAACATAAATGATGTACACCATTTAAGTACCAATTTTTGACTTAAATATTCATACTTGAAATTTAGTATGTGCATGATACTAATAAGGATTACCATAAGTATTTCAATATTTTATCTGTATATGTAACATATCTTTTACAAAATATTATTACTTAATTAATATTTGAGTAAGGCTATCATAGAGAGGTAATTTTACCAAAAATGTGTACTTGATTTTTATCATGAATGATGGTTATATATACTTCAATAGAATAATTTAATTTTAATATATGAATAACATCACCAATGGTGAAAAATTCATTTCATTAAGTTTCTACCTTATCTTTGTGGAATTGTAGTCTTCTCCTTTTTTCTGCCGCATACATATCATATAGTTGTTGTCTAATGAAAGTATATAGTATCTAATAGAAGTTGTATTATGATAAAAAAAATATTTAAATTTTTCAATAATAAAAATTAATAGATGAATAAAATTTAAAGTATTATTTATAGAATCATTAATTTGATTTAAGATCATTTTTGTGATCAATCACTAATTTTTTAATCTATTTTTATATAGCTAGTAATGAGTGTATCTTGTGACATAAAGAAAAATTATATGGAACAATACATAGCCAATGAAGAAGGAAGACGAAAATATATGTTCATGCTATATTCACTATAGTGTTCCATTTGATTTAAATCTCTTGCCACCAACACTTTATTTTCTCTGTTCATTTTTACATACATATCTATTAAAATAATTATTATCATGGCTATGGTATCTTATTATAAGTAATAGTGAAAATCTATGTTTGAAATAGTGAATTTAACATCAAAACTAATAATTCAATGGACTACGTTGATAGCCATTGTCTTAGAAAAAATAGGAAGAAACTCCTTTGTTTGAGGGAAAAGAATAAAAAATAAAAAAACAAAGAAAAAATATCTTACCCAAATCATATGCCTTTTTTTATATCTGTTTAATATTACTGTCTCTCCCACAACTTTTCGTCACTGTTAACTCATGAAAATGGTAAGAAAAAATATGAGTGTAAATTGATGAATGATTTGCTACAATATTTTCACCAACTCTTTCTTATGAGGTACCTTGAATTTCGCTGAATTTTGAACTTAATCAATATTTGCAAATAACACTTGAGATTTTTTAAGAAGAAGAAGAGTAGAGAACTTAAAGAATTTGTAGTTTAAAAGTGTGAGGAAACCCTTATATTTATAGCTACCAAATAATAGTATGAATAGGTGTTAATTATGCCTTATCCGAAAAGTGACAACCTTTCGAAAAAGTCACTGCTTATCGGAAAAGTCACAACCCTTTGAAAAAGACACAACTCATCAGAAAAGGCACAACCCTTTAGAAAAGGCACAACCCTTTAAAAAAATCACAACCCTTTGGAAAGTCACAACTCATTGAAAAAGGCACAACATGTCAAAAAAGTCACAACCCTTGGAAAAAGTCAGAATCCTTTAATTTGAAAAGGTATCTACTTTCAATATAATAAAAATATTTAAATCAATAAATAAAATAAATTGAGTATTTTTAATTGGGGGTATTTTAGTAATTCAACATTCAAGTTTGGGAGTTCATGCTTTTAAGGTAGTATAGATAAGTGATTGTTTTTTCCCCCTAAAAAATGTAATGTGTGTATGTTAACTTCTTGTAGTATTACTTGTGTGATGTCTGTGGGCGAAACTGGAAGGCTAATGTGAAATGAATTCATGTGATAATATCATGCAATAAA
The DNA here is from genome assembly GCA_036250505.1 of Solanum acaule. NCBI lineage: Eukaryota > Viridiplantae > Streptophyta > Magnoliopsida > Solanales > Solanaceae > Solanum > Solanum acaule. The sequence continues at coordinate 18,472 of JAJOOR010015050.1, forward strand.
CCTATTATTTACTTGGAGTTTCAAGTTGGTTGTTCATTGTGGTTATGATTGTGCATGTTGTTTGTGATTGATGGTAGGCTCGGGTACCACGCCACTCTAGGAAACTAATTGTTAGCTTAGATACAACACCTTGTATAAATCACTAATGGTTGGCTCGGGTACCACACAAGTAAACTAATAATTTGTGTGTGGGTTCCATGAGAGAACCTGATTTTTATGTTGGTTCCATGAGTGGACAAAGTTTCTTATTTATTTAAAGTTTATTACCAATTGGCCTTTGAGTGGTTGGGATGGTGTATTTTAATGTGGGGATGGTTCTTAAGTAGATTGGGATTGCATGTTGAACACCATGATCTTTTCCTTAGAGGATCCTTCGGTGGTACGGGTTAGGGTATATGCATTTTGTGATCTTATGAAACATGTTTCATGCATTGCTTAGGTCAGGTTGGTGACCGGAGTCTTGTTCGAAGTTGTTTTACATGAACGGTGTGTGTTTGTTGAAGTGGTCTAAAATATATCTGATAAAGGTAGGCTTGGAAAGCTTAGAGTGGCAAGAAGGTCGATTGTTTAATGGTGGAGTTTGTAGTGTAACAAGGTAGGAAATGAGGCTTATGCATCCTAGCAAGCATAGGGGCAAATACTTGGAGTGGTATAGCTTTCATAAAGCATGTTTCCTTCTTAATGCCTACTTTGTATTAGGTGGTAGATTTGGGTCGATCGATGATGCCTAGCGGTATGTGTTATTTCTATTCATACTAATCTTGCTATGCCACTTGACATAGTTTGGTTGCATGATTCAGTGATGTTTCATAGGTAAATATGATAATAAACTCCGATAGATTCTACTCTTCATTCCTTATGGTGGGAGCTATGCCTTATTTCTTTTTATAAACTTGCATTCTTTGGTTCTCTTGTACTTATTTAGACTAGTTCCTTGAAGAGTGTTAGTGTGCTTCTTTGAAAATAACCTTGGGTTTTAAATCAAGTTAATAGTAATTCCATAATTACATGGGTTGTTAGATCATGCTCTATTCATTTTCCGAATGATGTAATTATGTTTGAGGGTGAGGGTTCCCCTATCTAAGTGTTAGAGTAGGTGCCCGCACGACCCGATTGGTTGAATTGTGACAATTTGGTATCAGAGCCTAGATTACCTATTTTGCTTGTATAAGAGAAAATGTCGAATAGATTCTTGAGATCAGTGTGTTGACATCCATGTTTAATCTTCAAGGGGATATAAAGCATTCTAGGAAGTGGTTTCACTCTTCACTCCTTTCGTGTGGTCTGTCTATTGTGTTATGGGTTGAGTCTAATTGGTATCTATGGACTCCAATTGATATCTCAACGGAGTAAATAAATGTCATTGAAACTTCTATAGGGATACAAGCAAGAAAGATTAGAACTTGGAAGGTTCCAATTGGTATCTGGCTCAGGGGTCATGTAAATGCATGGATGGTTAGTTAGTGGTCTTCTATGATTCGAATAGAATGTATTTAACCTAATTAATTTGGTGATAAAGTTTGATGACTATTATCATGGGCATAATATTGCTTGAATGACTGAATTTGTGTTACATATAATTGCCTGAACCTTAGTGACCTAGTGGTCAAGAGAAGGTTATACTTCATTACATTTAATGATCTGGTGCTAAGTTCTTAGTTTTGTGTTGCTAGGTATGATCCTGCGTTTATGTTTGAGTCTATGATTTGAATGTCTTCCATGTATTTGTTTGGGGATGATCTTAGGATTATTTTAATAAATATGATTGTGTTTTAGAGGCACAAGGACGTGGGGATCTTTCTGAAAACACAAAATTTCTTGATTGACCCCGTCAAGACTGCCATAGTGGGACTGAGCCACAATAGAGAACCCGCTATAGCATCGTGTTAGTTGTTATAGCGGGAAGAGTCAGGCAGAACCAAAAACTTTGTTTCCCCTTATTTATGCCTTCGTTCTTGAGCACATAAAATCGCTAGTTCATTGCTTATTAGTGCAAAATAATAGTAGACTCCGTAAACAACAATAACCTATATTATTAGTGCTTAAGTAGTAAAAACCATCATCCCTGTGCTATCAAAAACAAGGAAAATGATAAAAGATGTCTTATGCTCAAACATGGCAAATAAAAAAAACAAAGCAGCAAATACATCTAAAAGGGGGAATCTTAACTGTGTGCCCAATCAACATCATTAGGCAAGTTCTCCTTCCTCAGTCGAGCCTCATGAAAGGAAACTTCTAAAAGTCTTCCGTATCCTACTGGGGAAGATTCTATTCTGGGGCAACACAACAGACTTCCACATACAAGCAAACAAGTGGTCTCGGGAGCTCCCACTCCTCTTTTAAGTGTCAAGCTCCCTACAGAGTGAGGCCATGTCCTGGGATGGAGGTGGGGCTGATGTCCCAGTAGGAACGACCTCCATGTACCTCCTGATAGCGGCCAAATCATCTTCCATGCGGTTGCTAGACATTGAGGTCTGGGATTGCGTAGTGAGGGTGGGAGGGTCCCCATCATCATCCTCAAAACCTATTGTGCCTGGCTGAACATGACCTTGAATGGATCATAATTTCCACATCAAAATCTATGTCTTCCACAAGTACCCCAACCCATTTGCAAAGTGAAGACACCATGATAGAAAAATGGGCCTTCTTGCTACCTTTGTAAAAGTACTTCCTTACAACCATTATCTACTCCCTCACATTCTGTTGAATCTCTTGAATAGCACAAGACACCTGTATTTCTTTGGGATAAGTCACGTTGGAGAGATTTGCCAATAGATGAATCCTTTGATCGACCAGTTCTCGCCACCTCCGAGCATCAGGTGAAAAGTTGTGTCTAGTAATGCCCTCTGTAGTAGGCTTGTAGACCTTACCGTTATACTGCTCTACAACCATCAAGTCTCGTAGCCAGGTCATATCTATCTCCCCCAGCTTGACCATATACGATGCACTTTAGATCTCTAGTATTCCCATAACTTTATTCACATTCTGGGTATCCACTGGAATGTTTACTCCATATATGTGGATAATGGGGTGAGGTAACTCAATAGAATAGTAGGGTGGATACCATAGAATTCACTTATCCATACAACCTACGAGAAATAAGGGGCATCGACCAACCAACCTCCTTGAAGACGTTGTCAAAAGCGTTGGCCTTCTCTGTTACTTCCCTAATATTAAAATCCCTTTCTAGACAAAAGCCCATCCGCCGGATTAAACGAAACCTTTCCTTGCTAGCATCATCCAAAAATCATTTGTAAGGATAATTTGGTCCTTCAATTACACTCATTTTATCAATTGAACATGCAAGCACATGAATTGTCGGTTAGAAACCACAAAAACATCCTAAGAAGCACATTCAAAAGAATAACCCATCTTTTGGTCAGGCTGGGAGACTACTGCTTGCAGTATCCTATTATAGCGAGGGGGTGATGAGTGGTGGATTTGCACTCATTTGAGGCTCTTTTCTTGTAATTTTGTGGCACTCAAAAAGAGAAAGAGGCTAATTATCCATCTAATTGTGTTGATTTCATATATTTGTGGCTGGGAATGAAAATGATGGACAAAAGTGTCATAGAAGCTGAAAGGAGTTGAACTTGGTAGGAAATGAGCATCAGAGGTCGCACCTATGGAGGAAGTCCATTTTTGCGAAAGGGTTAACTAAGTCAACTAGTCACTTAAGAGACCATATAGGGTTTGCTTTTGTGAACTAGTACAAAAAGGTAGGGGTGACTTAAGTGAACTGATGTTCGCTTTTGCGACGTTCACTTTTGTGAAATCCATGTCGCTTCTACGAAGCCTGCATAAATGTCAGCGGTAGAAATGGAAATTTTCAGGCATTGGATCCATAAGTCTCACAAAAGAGTTGAAAAGAAGTGTCACGCCCCGAGGCTACCCCCTGTACGCAACACGGGACCTAGGATCACGAATGACTCCAAGCTAACCCTGTTGGCATAATCACACGCATAGTAAAGATAAACTGAGCAATAAATCTGTGCGGAAGCTAAATCATAATGAACTAAAATGATGGGGAATACCCATATACTAAATCTGAATAAAGATAACTGAAAGTTTGAAATACAATAGAAAAATCAAACTTTAACACTAAAGCTGAAACTAACTATGTCTGAAATAAAGCCTCTACTGACTAGAAATGATGGGACATGCCCAACTAGATCTAGAAAAACTGAAACTAAAACTAAAAGCGATAAAGATAGTCATGTCACTAGTCCTCGAAGAATGAGGACTCACCACTGATGCTGCTGAACTAAAGATCGGGAACCGATCTATGCGTGATCTGACTGTTGAGGACCTGAACCTACATCACGAGAAGATGTAGCGTAAAGTATGTGTCAGTACTTGAAAGGTATTGAGAATGTAGGATAGAGTACATCTGAATAATAACATAACTGAAAATAAACATATATTTGAACAATGACATGAGATAAACATGATACACCTGGGAATACTGAACATGAAATATTGAATGCAATGTCCAGGTTTATAACATACTGAGACTGAATACTGAGCTATACTGATAACATGGTCAATGCAATAGAGTCTGACTAAACTGTAAGGGAGCTACTAATAACCGACATAAAACCACATGAGCTAAATGTGGAGTCCGATGTATACGCCCCATCGAGAAGACCCAATATACCCTGCCACAGGTATAGAGGCATGCTGGTGTGATCACTAAAATGGTGTCCACAAAGGGGACTTATAACCTACGGGGCACGTAGTTTTGGGACTTGATGGTTACTGACCCTAGTCCACTCGGTATTAAGCTTCCCATATGATTAAGTAATTAACATTTTATGATTGTAATACTGTAGTACTAGATAGCTCAAAACATGACATGCAAACTGAGAATGCACATTAATATACTGATGATAATGCATTCAAAATTTGAAGCATGCTTATATATATCTAAATTTACTGACCTAGCATGTTTAATTCATGAACTAAAGAACCACATAGCTAGGATTCTGAGTTTATGCATGAATCTGGGCAAAAAAAATACTATAACGATATAATATGATTTGGATAATTCTAACGTTCAAGAAACCCTAAGTCTAGATAATAATAAGGGAATCAAGAATCTTGCTGAAAACTAAGGACCTAATGGGTGAAAGGGACCCACTAGTGATATCCCACATACCTGGTGACGAATTCCACAGAGAAATCCTTCGATTTTGGGGCTGAAACTGATGGAACCTTGCTGCGTTCTTGAACTAGGGTCTGATCGCCTCTTTCTTCTCTCTACTCTTTAAGTTTCTAAGTTTTGATGAATGATTTGACTTAGGTAAGCTCTAGTTATGTTTCTAGGCTAAAAATGATCAAAACCACATAGTTTAGGGGTTAAACGACATTGTTTAGAGGTCCAACGCATAAGGAAAAAACCAAAAGACCCCTCACTTGAAAGTTGTCGGGGTCACCGACGAACGGGATCGACGGACCGTCGATCGACTGACGGTCCGTGCTGGTCAACCGTCAATCGTGGCTGGGGGCTGGAAGCTGTGGGTCTGACCTATGACCTTGGATTATGAACCATGGTCTGACCTACGGTCCGTAGGTCTTGGCATGGCTTGACCCTTAGCCAATTTTCTGAGGCTTCTGGGAGGAGAGTCGCAGGTGCGAACAACAGACCTGCAGGACAGACTGTGGGTCCTTTTAGGGTCTGTGGATGGTGCATGTGGGTGCCACATGCAATACCTAAAAGCTGCAATCTGGTCTGTTCTAGTGTACGGGGTGTTACATTATCTCCCCCTTGGGAACATTCGTCATCGAATGAAGTCTAAAGTAGTTGAATGGAGGGAAAGAGTTGCAAACCCTACCACTAAGTACTGAAACTGATTTCTAACTTAACTAAGTTCCAAGAACATGCAAGCACGTTGAAATGCAAGTACGAACTGAAGGAACATGATACTAAGATTGAATTTAAGCAAAAGAGTGTCTGAAAAACTGAAAAGGAACTATTACCTCAAGCTGGAATGGAATCGGAAGGAAATAGATGAGGATACTTAGCCTTCATGGCTGCTTCTGCTTCCCAAGTAGCTCTCTCTACAGACTGACTCATCCACAAAACCTTGACTAAAGAGACATTTTTGTTTCTCAACCTTCGAACCCGACGATCAAGATTTTCAACTGGTACCTCTTCGTAAGTGAGACTATCCTTCATAACCACACTTTCTAAGGGTACAATAGATGCTGGATCACCCACACACTTCTTTAACAACGAAATATGAAAAACCGAATGCACTACTGCTAGTTCTATTAGCAACTCTAACTCATAAGCCACTTTACCAACCCTTTTCAAGATCTGTAAGGGCCTACATATCTAGTACTGTGCTTCCCTTTCTTGCCAAATCTCATCACCCCTTTCATAGGCGACACTTTCAGGAAAACCCAATCATCAACTTAGAACTCTAGTTCCCCTATCCTTACATCTGCATAGGATTTCTAGCGACTCTGGGCTGTCTTAAGTCTATCTCTAATGATTGAACTTTCTCCATAGCATCATGAACTGAATCTGGTCCTATCAAGGCTGCTTCACCCACTTCAAACCAACCAATAAGAGATCTACATCTACGCCCATACAACGCCTCATAAGAGGCCATCTGAATGTTGGAATGATAACTGTTATTGTAGGCGAACTCTATAAGAAGAAGGTGATCATCCCAACTACCCTTGAAATCGATCACACAATCTCTCAATATGTTGTCTAAGGTTTAAATGGTACGCTCTGCTTGACCATCCGTCTGCGGATGAAATGCTGTGCTAAGGTTAAACTGAGTACCAAGAACTTTCTGAAACGACTTCCAGAAATGAGAGGTAAACTGAGGACCTCTATCTCAAATGATGGATAAAGGAACCCCATGCAAGCTAACTATCTCATTAATGTAAAGTTTGCCGTAGTCCTTGATGCTTATTGTGACTAACGATACTAACCTATGATACGAGTGTCTACGATCGTCGATAATATAGTAACCCAACCAAGGATTGGGGTCGTGTTCCAAGGGAGTGGTTTTGAAAATTAATAAAAAAATAAAATTTTAGCTCTAATTAGTCGTAGCTAAAGACATTTAATGATTAAAAACATAGTAAATTGATGGGGGTGACATGAAAGTGTCAAATATCAATTAGGGGTTTTGTCACAAGTAGTTGAAACAACTAAAATAACAAGAAAATCAAGTATTGGTAAGAATTCTTGGGGTGTGACCGCAATACAAGTTGAGATAAGTAGTTGGGTACATGCTTTTGAAAGGAAATTTGTAAGATAATAGTGACTAGGCTAAGCTTTAAATGGAAATAAGTTCCCTCTGGGGCAACTTACCCCGTTTCAAATGCGTTCCTCTCAGACACCCATTTGCCACATGAAGACCAGCCTACGCCTTACCCTACTCACTCTCTCGAGCTGAGTTAGGATATGGGACTAGGGCTCACCCTCTCAGGCTGAACCTCATGTTGACCCACTCCTTAGGCCATCAGTCTAGTGGTCTTGGTTTCACGACCTCCCTCTCGGGAAAATCGAAAACACATGGGTGACTTTGTATTTGCAACTACAAACCCTTTAGATTAAACCACAACCACTAGACGAAATCACCATTAAACTATATCTAACCTATCAGCAAGCAAGACCCAACAATAATATCAACACATATTTCCTAAATTGCACCCCAAGAATGGGGGTTTTTAGCCACACAACAAGAAATAACAAAATACACCTAAAATGATTGTAAAATCAAATGGGTATAAGAAATTAAACCTTGATTTAAGCAAAGGAAGAAGAATGGAGAAGACCTACTTCCAACCTGGGGAAGATAAAATCCTTCTTTCTTCAAGTCTCCCAAAAACCCTCTCCAAACTTGAGAGAAAATATCCAAAAAGTACTATTCTATTCTGAAAATTAAAATAAATGTTCGACTCAATAAAATTAATAATAAGTTTAGTAGTTATAGACTTCAGAAAATAGTACTGGCGGATCATTCAACGAGGTTAGTCGAAATCGCCGATTAACTCGGCGATTCTCCCTTTGGTGTAGCTCGTCGCCGTCTTGCACGAGCCTTCAGCATCGAAGTGCTCTGTGTCATTGGGTGACATAGTACTGCTTTGTGGATCTATTTGGCGAAACACCGACTGCTCCTTTCATCGCCTTTTTGATCCTGCTCCTTCAGGGCTTCGTGTATTGGAACAAAGGGCAGAGTGCGTCTCTTCTGCGAATCACCAAGTGTGCTTGGCGATGCTCAGGCGTTATCATCTTTGTTCTTTTCAGCCTTTTTGTTCCTTTTTGCGCCTAAGTGTCCATGCTTCCACTCAAACTTCATATACCTGAAACGTAAGAGTTTTCATCAGATATTGAGACAAAATAAGCATTTGAGGACACTATCTCTATCAAAATAAAGCCCTAAATGAGTCCAATTTGTGGACTCATTAACACCTCCAACTTAAACTTCTGTTTGTCCTCAAGCCAACTCAAGTTCAATCGTTCAACAAGGTGTCTCAAATAGTGCTACACAAGACTAAATCATGAATGTACACAACAAGACTCAAACTACTTATGCGAAGATTCAATTGTGGACTTAAAGATTCAAGTTGTGACACACCACTACTAAAGATTCTCATGCTCGCAATACTTGCTACTTGTGCAAGTTCAAGCTCAACAAAAAGTATCTAAATGCCCTCACATAAAGAATGATTCCTCGTTCACACTAAGAGGTTAATCAATTAAAGATCAGGAATCATATGCAACACTCACACTCAAAAAGAGGAACACACTGTATGTTTTCACCCATAGGTTTGCCCTTATTTTCCAATCGATTTTCGGTTCGGCTTACTCAAGATAAAAAAAAGGTCTTTCTAAGGCTTGTAATGAGGCTGAGTACAAAGGTATGTTCATTTAGGCTTAATGACTTTTTCATTCTCATGAGATGTGGTGTTCTCAAAACGTCTTTTTTCTTTCCTGTATCACTTTTTCTTTTAGTGCTTCTAAGTCATCTGTTTATTCACTCTCCATGTATTGCTTGGAAACCCACTTTTTTTTTTTTTTTTTTTTAATGAAGGGTTTCCATTTTGTTTGGCAACACCATGGGTTAAAGAGACTTTTTCTTGCACTTGTTGACCTCTCCTTTTCCTTTTCACCACACCCCCAACTTAGGCTTTTGGCCTAAGTTGGCTATTCACTAAATCACAAATTAAGAGGATTATAGGTAGTGGGTCAAGTAAGGTCTAGGGTTCATCAAAGTTCTTCCAAAGAAAGGTAAGGCTCAAAGGGTGTTCAAAAGAGTTTCACACACTCACGGGTAGGCCACAAAAGATGTATATGTCAAATTTGGCTCACACTCTTTAAAGTTGCCTAAGATCATATCAAGAGGACACCTTTCTAAATCAATTAGACTAACAGGGCAAATTCTGGGTTTATTCATGCATGGTTCAAACTAAGCTGATCACACA
>JAJOOR010015051.1:0-22096 GCA_036250505.1 Solanum acaule
GAAATAATATATATTATTTGAAAATTACTTAGAAAGTACAATAATTTACAGTAATTAACAATAGAATATTTTAAAGACAAAAAAATTGATTGAATCTCAAAATTTTATTAGTACCACATAAATTGAGAAAGAAGAAATAACCTTTATTATTTCAAAATTGCGTAAAAGATATTACAAATCATACAACAATAATTAGCAATTTAGAATGTTAAAAGACATAAAAAAAATTTTACCATAGTTAACAATAATTAAAATTTTTAACTATTTTAAATTAATATTAAAGTTTGATTAACTCTTTAGTTTTGTCTTTGTCACATAAATTGAAACAAAAAATGATATATATTGGGCCCGTGCTAGCACGAGCTCCGATGTCTAGTATATATATATAATGTAAGTATTCTATTATATAGATAGTATATTGTATGCGTGTTTAGTTATATTATAAGTATATATATAAATAATAAAATGTAATCAATCTCCTGTCACAAATAGTTGTAATTATTTTAAAAACTAAATAAATAACAATACAAACTCAAACTTTTGAATTAATAAGGGAAAATTACATGGTTAAACAAATATATACTAGTTAATTAGTTATCATAGCTATAGTTTTATTTAATTACCATTCGCGACAAACATTCAGTGATAATTACGTGGGCTGGGGTTTCGAGTTTGTATAATTCAGAATTTATATAATATAATTTGTATAACTTTTGGATAATGTAGTTTGTGAATAATATAATTTGTATAACTGTTTAAAGTTCAGATGTCTGTGTTGGTATAAATTCATTATTTCGAGTTTATACAAAAATAGTTCAATTATACAAATGTACCTGCGAATTATACAAACCCACGAATTATACAAACGAGTCAGCTTAAATTGTAGCTACAACCCGTAAATATATAAACTATAGCTATGGAGCATAATTAAATTTATTATAGTGGCTATTTGTGAAAATTCCCCAATTAATAAGCGGTGATTTTTAAGAAAAAAATAGCCCCACTCGTTAGCCCACCGGGCCAACACCCAGGAATGGCCCATTAAAACTGGTAGATTTGTCTCATGGGTCACTGGCCGTGAAATTACTATTCAGACCGGCCAGGCCCATTAGTGGAAAGCCCGGTAAGTAAACACGGTTATGGGCTGGGTTGACCCGACCCAGTTAACAGGGCTTACTTGAAGTATCAAGCTAAGTTGGACAAAAAAGTATTTTAAGTTAAAGAAAGGCAAAAGAAGTTTTATTTTGGATGAAAATAGTATTTCCAAGCAACTTTGATCATATATTTAATAAATCGAATATAGTGATAGAGTACTTTCAAAGAGAAAATGAGTTATCTTTATATTGTCCCAAAAGAAGTAGCAGTAGGAACTAGGAAGAATAAGTTAAGACCTCAAATAAACCAACAAATGTTTATTCCATTTGAAAATTTCTTCAGGCCCGAGCCACCACAATAATAAACCTCACAAATATTTTACATATTTGTATATCTGCTGTAAAAATGTACACAAGATGAAAAACATTCAAATAATATTAAATGTTTTTGCCCAGTACCCATTATACCCCCACAAGAAAAAAACAATTACCAAGTACAATCCTCTAGATGGACCTTTTTTTTTTACCCGAGCTCCGCTCCCTTGATGATTTGAACTCACAACATTCGAATCAAAAGTGAGGGATGCTTACTATCTGAGCAACTTCCTTCAATCCAATCCACCATATGGACTATTATTAATGTGATGTAATATAGAGAGAGAACATGACACAAACAAAAAGAGTATAACTTACATATATATATGTACTAAAAAAATAATGAGACAAGTTTATGTGAAGACTTAGATAGTTCAATTTCCCACACCAGGGCTTGGAATATCTTCATGTTGTCTATAGACATCATCAAAAACATTGTGGTCTCCAGCATAATCCTCTGTTGTCTTAATTTGCTCCCTTGTTATAGGACTAGCCCAACCCCCACAACAATCTCGACCTTCAGCCTCCAAATGTAAAATGAACAAAAACAAAAACAAAAACAACATCAGACTGCCTTTGGTTTTCATTGAGGATGTTATTAATTATTAAGATGTAGAAAAGGGTAGTTAGGCAAATGCAAATGTATAAAGGAAATGCATTTTTTATAGTACGTAATTTTATGAACACGCCAGTAATCATAGTGATGTGAAGAGACAAAGAAAATGCAAAGTTCATGATTACACTAGAGGGGAGGGGAGGGGACCCTTAACTTTATTATGTCCAAACATAAATTTATATTATTTTGCATGATCTTCTTTTCGACACAACGACATCCCATTCTTGATTTCACTTATTATATCTCCTCCGTTTAAAAAAGAATGTCCCCTTTTTTTTTAACAATAATTTAATTTCAGCTTTCTACATGATAGTATGTTTAATGCTAGAAATTAATGGACGTTTTGATATATTTGACATAATAAAAAGTCTTTTTTTTATTTTCTTAAACTACATGTCAAGTCAAATTAAAAACATTCTTTTTAATATGGAAGAAATTCTTTATTTTTTCCAGTTGGGGGGAGTGGGGTGGGGGGGAGGGGGGGTCAAATCGAATAATATCTTCTTCTCTGTTTTTTATGCTCCATTTTATATTTCTAGTTTTGATCTAGTTCTAAAACTTCCAAAACTCACCTACTGCAAAAGCAAAAACATGATGTTAGTAGCATGATATATCTACGATAGCTAGCGCACCTAGCAAACGGAACTTAAACATGTGTTAGATTTGGCTCCTTCTTTTTTCTTTTTATCCAAGATTTGGCCCCAACCAAAATTGTGATTTAATTTCTTGTTAGCAGCCAATGTCCAACAAGTTTAATTAATGGGGGACCTGTTGATCTATGGAAACCTCGATCCTTCTATCCCCTTCACTTTTTCAATCAAACAAGCACATTATTCATTTATCCTAAAAACAACCATCATTTTAAATTTTGCGCTTAGCGTGGAAAGATTGTTCATACCAGTGGCGGATCTACACTTAAGCTTATGGGTGCTTGAGCGCCCATTACATTTTGGGGCCAACACTATTATTTATATAGGAAATCTAGTAATTTGTACAAATATACAAATTGAGCACCCAGTTTTTAGTAGCAGCTGGATCCACCACAGGTTCATACCATGTGAAAGGATTATATTAAAGAATGACTAGTTATTAGAGTTAATATATCAAATGGTCACTCAATGAAAGTCACTCAAATTTGAGTAGTTTACTTAGAAAGTCACTCAATTTTATTTTATCACTCAAAAGTCACTCAACTATTGATATTTCACTTAGAAAGTCACTCAACTAATGATATTTTACTTAGAAAGTCATCCAATTAATTTAAATAATTTCTTCATTAAATTTTGTTGAAATACAATTTCATTTTAAACTAATTTTTTTTAAAAATAAAAAAATGCTCAATTTAACTATTTTATTGAATTTGTTGAAATATTTTATTTTTTTTAAACAATAAGAGATCGCTATTGTGCATTTTTTTATTACTCCTTTTAATTTAGTAAAAGATTGCTATTTAAAACGTATAGTGCAATTGACAAATTAAAATTAAAACTTACAGTAGCATTGCTTATAATTTAATAAGAAATAATAAATGATTGTTATTTTAAATGTACAGTAGCAATTAAGAGAAAAAATTACTTTTCTGTTCTCGCAATTGTTTTACTTGAATTAAACGTGCTAAAAAAATGTTATTGTTCGTTTTTCAAAAAAATTGTAATTCAATAACTAAAGAAGGTCAATAAATAAGATAATAAAAATAAATATCTTATTATTTCTTAAAAAAACAATTTTAAATAAACATTAGATTTTAACAAAATTTAATGAATAAATTATTTAAATTTGTTGGGTGACTTTCTAAGTGAAATATCAATAGTTCAGTGACTTTCTAAGTAAAATATCAATAGTTGAGTGACTTTTTAAGTGAAATACTAATGGTTGAGTGATTTTTGAGTTATAAAATAAAGTTGAGTGTCTTTCTAAGTGAACAACTCAAAGTTGAGTGACTTTCTAAGTGAAGTATGAATGCAAAGTTAAGTGACCATCTGAGATATTATCTCCTAGTTATTACTACTATTTTTGATTAATGGATTTATAAAACTATATATGTATATATATTTGAAAGTTTGTAATCATAAATATTCATTTATAAGAGAAACATGGAGATACATAATTATCAATGTGGCGTCTTAGGATATTTCGATATATATCATTTGGTAAGATTGTAAAAAAATTGGAAAATTTTGATGATTTTCATAACTCGTATGATTTTCATATTTATGAAAACAAAAATACTATAACTTAAGAAATCCAATCTAGATGTGCAAATAAACCTTGAACATATATCATTTAATTTTATATCGCATATCCAAATGAATCCAACATATTTTATAATGTTCCTAAGTAATTACAGATGAGAAAAAAAAATTATATTTCTTGGCAGTCAAGAAACCCCACCTAGCTATAAACTTGTAACATGCCTAAGATATGGAGAGGATAAGATCACTAGAAATTTAGATAGCACCAAATGGTGTAGGGTACGTGGGGGATAGACCACACCTTGGTTTTTTCACTTCATATATATTTTTTAGCACAAAGTTTAGCTTGTATTTTTTAATCAAAATTTGGAAAGAATTATTGCATATTAGTGACAGCATGGTTACGTCATTGGCTAATATACCTTATATTAACTATCTCTAATGGTTACGTCATTGGCTAATATACAATATGTATTTGTATTTTTTTTTTTGACACTTTGAAACATAAAAACTAATTTGGTGCACTGGTCTAGCGGGTGTCCTAGCCAGTCCTTTTGTGTGGTTTGATAACTTGTGTTTGAATCTCTTGGTTGCATTTTTCTTGTCAACTTTTTCAAAAAACAAATTGCGTATAAAATATATGCATCGAGTTTCAGACCGTGAACTTCAAGACCATCCCACCACACAATGAGTTGTGTTATTTTGTCATGTTTAATTTAAATTTATCAAGTATATATGTTGTATTTTATGTGTGACACCGCATTGACTAATATGCATTCCTCTAATGGGGCCTCCTGGTATAGTGAATAAATAAGAAATGAAGGGAATATGAAGTGTTTATCAATATTTTAGTGAAAAATATTTCTCTTTTATTGGTGCTGGAAAGATAAGTTCAAGTGTTTAAATAAGGAAATGTTTCTATTTCTTGTTAAAAGGGTTGGAAAGAGGACCCCTCCTCGGCTCGGTTCGGCTACAACTCGGGCTTTAATTTGGAAAATGATCGATTGACTACAACTTTGGTTTTGATTTTGACTTTGGAAAATTATCAATCAAGAGATATACACTGGTGAGTAAAAACGTTTTATTGTGACACATTGTGCATTCAATGGACTCGATTTTCTTCTTTTCTTTATTGTTTCTGTTTTTTGTTATAGATTCTATTTTCAATACTAGTTTTTAACTTACTGGTTTTGTAAACATACTTTAATCTTTATTGTTTTTTACGATTTTATGTAAAGTTGTTGTTTGTAAAAAGGCATAGATTCCCCTTTAAACTTGTATCGAAAAATCAGTTACACGCTTAAATTATTATGTCGACCTATTACGCACCTCTGCTATTTAAAAGTGAATTTATTTACCCCTAAAGCTGACATGACAAAATAAAAAAATAAAAAAAAATCATGTGCGTCAGATAATTATTAAAAGTATAAAAAAAAAATTAAAAATCAAATATTTCTTACATCCGACCCCCCACATCTCTTCTTCTTCACACTCCACCCTTCTCATCTTCTTCAGTACACCCCACCCTCCTTATCTTCTTCGCACCCCATTACGCTTAAAATAAACCAATAACAAGAAGGAACCAAGAAACAAATTACTTCAAATAGGGGTAAAATTTTGGGAGGTTTCAATTGTTGGAGCTTCGACGGACATTTTTTAGTGAATTGAGTGATCGATTGAAAATGGGAAGAAAATTATTTTCTATTATCTCAATCTTTTAAGAAACCTCCAAGAAGAACATGGAAAAAGAACAAAGAATGTATGTCCAGATCTGAAAAATATTTGCAACTATAAGTCGCAACAAATAACAATGGAAGCTCATTTTCCATGACCAATCAATGGAAGAAACTGAAGCAACTTCTTGTGGGTACATTTTGAAATGGAAGAATTCTTCAACTCCACGACTAAACTCCAGATGGCAATTTTCTTGGTGGTCATTGCTAAAAGTTTCTTCTTTACCATTTTGCTATGAAGAAGACATAATTATTTGAGAACTTTAATAATTGATTAGGAATTAATTAGTGTAAAATATAATTAATAAAATAAAACTTAAGTAATAAAGAAAAGAAAGTAAAAAAGATATAAAAAAAATACAATTTCTGATATGGCGTTGATGTGGCAGCAAGTGTAATACACCACATACTCTGAGAGTGGTGTTGCACATATCATAGTGGTATTAAATTCACTTTTAAGTAGTAAAGGTGTGTAATAGATCGTTATGATAGTTGAAGTGTGTAACTGACTTTCCGGTACAAGTTTAAGGGGGAATCCATGTATTTTCCCTTGTTGTTCTAAGAATTTTGGTAATACAAATTAGATAATGTGGGGAAACCGGGAAATTAAATTCTCACCAATAAGGTGAGAATACAAATAGTCAACCAACTAAATTATTAAGATTTCCGACATGCTCATCAAAAATCCTTACCGACCTAGAGACAGAAGAAAGTGTGAAAATCACGAAGAAACTTAGGCTTATATCAAGCCAAAAATAAAGGGCTTGTAACTTTTTTGTATTGTGAATTAATTCTCTTTTGCTTCTACCCCACATAAAGATTTTGTGATGGATTTGTAAAAGTATTTTGAAACAAGCTGTATGAATAAGTGCTCTTTGGTCATCATTATATATATTTTTCCTATGTGGCCGAAATTCCAAAAGAGAAAAAGGAAGTCAACCATTAAGCAACTTAAATATCAAAGTTATGCTCAGCCAAATGTTGTACTGTACGTACCTTGTATTTCTTATTCCCTTAAAAGTAAGAAGAATATTATGGTATTTGGGTCAAATTAAAATTGATATAATTAAAGTCCTATCAAAAATAGGACCATTACAAGATTTAGATGAGTATAAAAATTTAAAACACACACAACAAACAACAAACTACACATCAATGAAATTTCGTACAAGGTTTGAAGAGGGTAGAATACACACAGACCTTATCACTACCTCGTGGAGATAGAGAGATTGTTTCTGAAGGACCCTCGACTCAAGTGTAACAAATCACGATATAAAAAAAAGTAGACAGTGTAAAAATATTGCAAATAACAAGGAACAATGCAAAAGTACACTAAAATCATGTGATAACGAAACACTATAAACAACAATGATACAGGTAAAAAAAAAACTACTATAATACATTTGTACCATCGCAAACGTCAGTCATCCTAAGCAAGATAACACTACATAATCTATTACTCTTTTACCCTGATGTAAGTCTTCTACACCCTACTATCTAAAATCATGTCCTCGGTTACCTAACGTTGCGTCATATTCTATATTATCACACATACCTCTCATATATGATATATATGTACATGTAATTGTACTCTAATTATTATATGTAAGATTTTGTTTAATAAATAACGTATCAAAAGTAATTTCAGTAGCCCCATCATTCTAGAAAAACGAAGTTTGAAATAAATTAAAGTAGAACAAGTGGAGTATTTTCCTCTATTATTTTTAATCCTTGAGCATAATATATGACAATAATAAATAGTAGTAAATCATTTAGCATGCAAGCAAGACCGAAGCAGTGACGTAATTAAATTAGTCCAAGCAACATGATAGTAATAAATAATTAGAGTAGGTAAGTCAATTTTATTCCTTCTCATGTTGCTGACTTTTCCCCCCTCTCGTCTTTTTTTTTTTTCTTTTCATCCTATATATGTTCGATATTTATATTATAGCTCAATAATTATAGATTCGTATCGGATAGGACCTCATTCGAGGGAAAGTGCTCCTTCTTAAGAATTTTTTCACATCTAAAATTTAAATTCAAGATATTTGATTAAGAATATAGCAATCCCATCCCTTACACCATGTTTGTTTGGTAGTATATTTCCTGAGAAAAACTTTGGAAAGACAAAATGTAAAGTAAATTAGAAAAGAAAAAACTGCAAAAACAAAAGGAAAAAGTAAATGGGCACTTCGACTGTTTGGAAGAAAAATGCTAATTTGAGAGTTGGTTTAATTTAATTGCGCTATTGTTTATTGTATTCATCAGTTGCGGCATAAGGGTGAATTTGTAATTTCCTTTTTATTTATTAATAAATTTATCTTTGTTTAAGACTTGAGCGATGCATTTGATTTCTAAGAGCTAGTTTAAATATGAGTATAATTACTCGAAATAGTTTGAGAGACTCTTATATTTGGTTTGAATTGAAACTTGAACTCATGTACTTCGTGAATTTTCATCTAAACCTCTCAAGTCTTAACATGTATAAAATAAATACTTTTTTAACCTCGAGCTTATGTGATATTAGTTGAGTTGGATAAATTACATATGATTGCACGCGTTAAAAAATGAATTAATACTACTACTTCTTCAACCCACTCTCCTCTTCTTCTTCTTTGAATCCATCCTCCATACGCTCACTCTTTTCTTCTTAAGCTTCATCTAAATTTTAAATTTATTAAATTCTAATAAAATATTTGAGACCACTGCTTGTGTTAGCTAGCTGAATTCAAAGAGGAGGCCGGTGTGGATATGGATTAACATGAAAGACAATAGTAGGTATTGGAAAATAAAATAACTCCACTGATAAGTGTCATGACCTAAAGTACACCCTATATGTAACATGGCGAATAAGATCCAGAGAGACCTTAAATAAGCCACTTGATATAAGCATGGCGTAAAGATATATAGACAACACACATTCAATAGTAAGCATAATTGAACAAAGTCTCGAGTAAAGTCTCGATCATAGAATCTGAAAGTACAAGACTGAACATAAATGCGGAAATTTAAACTTGTCTAACAAAGCCTTTCTGCTATCATAGGAGTAGTTAGGACACCTTCAAAGGAAAACCTTTCGTGTTATTCGATAAATTCTTATGTGACCATCTATTTCGTTTTGTACATGGTTGTGAGTGTGATGAACTAGCTATGGTCACGCGTGTTTTTCATTTTGTGGGTGAATCTCTAGTGGTGGATCAGGTTTACCAATCATGCGACGCTCTCTTGGTTGAGTGGGAAGATTGGGAAGATTTGGTTATTTCAAAGGGAAAAAAGACTAATTTACCCCCCGAACTTTGATAAATGGTACGTCTATGTGCTCCGTTATACTTTGCGTCCACATAAGCCCCTGCCGTCCAATTATCGGTACACACATGCCCCTCTCACTAACGGACCCCTCGTTCTGTACACGTGTCTTAATCCTAATCAACTACCCATTTGACCATTCTTTTAACCCATAAACCCACAACCTGCCCTATAAACCCAATAACCCACCCGATTCCCTCTAAAATATCTAAGTTAATTAAACATTCCAAATGAAGAGTCAGTGAAGGGTCAGTGAAGGTTGAAAATCACTCCAATGGCGGCGGTACCGGTGGCCTTGCCGATTTCCCATCTTTGGCCGCTGCCGCCACCACCAAAACGAAAAAGAAGAAGCCGCAAACCCTATCCCTTCAGGGTTTAACACTTATAGCGCTGCTAAGCAGTCTTAAACTGCCGCCATTGTGGCAACCAAAGGCTTGACACCGGAGGAAGTTTTGATGCTCCCCACCAGTCCTCGCGAGCACACTGTAGAGGAATTTGGTCAGTCTCAACTCGGAAGTGGTTTCAGATCGTACGGTTACGACAGGAAAGGGGGGAGGGGTTCGTCGGACGATTCACGTATGCAGGTCCGAAGGGATAAAGATAGGGAAATTGCTCCCTCTCGTGCCGACGAGATTGATGATTGGGGTGCAGCTAAGAAAACATCGGCTGGTAATAGTTTTGAAAAAAGGGGGAGAGAGGTGAAAGGGGAGGTTTTTTCTTCGATTCCCAGTCTAAAGTTGATGAATCTGATAATTGGGCAGCGAATAAAGCTTTTGTACCACTTCTGGTCGAAGATTTGATATGAGAGGGAGTTTTGAGTCAAACGATAGTGATTTCGATTCAGATCGGTGGACCAAAAGGAAGGAAGAGGAAGGTGGACGGAGATTTGCCTCCGGTGGTGGTGCATTCGACAGTTTAAGAGAAAGAAGAGGTGGGTTATTGGGTTTATGGGGCGGGTTGTGGGTTTATGGGTTAAAAGAATGGTCAAACGGGTAGTTGATTAGGATTAAGACACGTGTACAAAACAAGGGGTCCGTTAGTGAGAAGGGCATGTGTGTACCGATAATTGGACGGCAGGAGCTTATGTGGACGCAAAGTATAACGGAGGGCATAGACGTACCATTTATCAAAGTTCGGGGGTAAATTTGTCCTTTTTCCCTATTTCGAATGACAGAATTGCCATTGTCTTGGAGTTGTTAAAGTATTTTAGTGGTTCTACATGTACCACCTTGCTTATGAGAATTTATAGAAGAGCTACCCTGCATATTTATGGTTGTCCAACAATCTAATAGGTCATCTTGTCGTCGAGGTCATGTATCGATTATGTGTGGTTGAATGTGGGGATCATTGGGTCCAATTCTAATGTTCTTAAGAGGTAATCTACAATTACTAAATCTAGCATTTCGATAGTGTTGTTGGAGGGTTTGTATGCTTGGACATATCCCTCGATGAGTATCTGCTTTCTAAAGATCAAAATTGTTATAACTTAAGCTCATGGGAATTTATGTTGTGTGATGGAGATATTGTTAAGAACTATGATTGTTTGGATATTATGAATGTGTGTTGGTTGGTTCAGGTCCACCTCTAATTGTAGCGAGTATTGATTTAGAATTTTATCATGGTTATGTGACAAAGGATTCGTCCTGGTGTTTGTGTCAAGATCCTTGATAACATGTGGCAGAGTTGTGTACGATCAACTTTGGTGGTTGTTGGGAATCGTTTTGTTGTTAGTGAAGTTTACATACAACAATATTTATCACTAGAGGGTTGAGATGACTTCATTGATGCATTGTAAGGGAGGAAGTGTAGGTATTCAATTGGTTAGTTTGAGGTTAGAGATGTGAAACCCTTAGAGGGTAATGAGATTCGGTAAGAAGGACATGCGATACAAGTATCCCAGTAATTCGACGATGCAGATACTACTCTACCCTTACTTTAATCAGTATTTCCTTGTTGATCACTTGGGGACGAGTGATGGGTAATTGGTATCTATTGTAACGATATGATTTTCGTCGTTATAGAAGAGCCAATGGAGAAAAAATTGGGGTTAGAAAGCTTTTTCGTAGTAATTGGATTTTCCCAACCTAGTCCAGATTTGGACAAAATCGGAGTCATTAAGGTGTAGGGAAATCTGGTAACAATCGGGTGAATCATTTATGATTTTGATTACATGAGTAGTTAGATAACTCGCTAAGGAATCCGTACGACTTTACGGAATTAAATTCGGGTGAGTAGAGCTCCAGAAATCGATCTTATCGTAAAGGGTATTTACTGAGCGTCGTGGGTTAGAGGTGTGTTGTGAAATGGGAATTTTGGAATTTTTGAAATAACTCTCTGTCTCGAAAATGCCGCTTTGGCGGGGTGGTGATCATTGTGGCGGGCCCGACGTGAATTAAAGTTGTTAATAAACCCCTAAACGACATCATTATGCACTTTTCTACTTTTAGAGCTAAGGAACGACCCCCAGGCGATTTCTACTCGTTTTTCACCATTCTTGAGGCTAAAGGTAAGCTTTTTGCTCCCCGAATCCATTTTTTGATCTGTAGAACGTAATAGAATGGGTTAATATTGTTGCGGGAGGGTTTTGTTATAGATTCTATAGTGGAAACAACCCTAAATTGAATAATTGGGATCATGGGTTTAATCTAGGGTTCATAGAATTGTTATAGTTTTGGGTAATTAGCGATTGTTGTTGATTCCCGTGTTATTATGATTTTTTGTAGACCAAGAACAAGCGGAACAAATTCGGAAAGGGAAGGATCAAGTTTCCTAGGGTTTTAAGCTTGTTTCGAGGTAGGTGATGGTTATGATTTCATGTTGGTGTGATATATGTTTGTAATTGCTTCATTATAATGCATGTATGTATGCAAATGTTGCATTATTAATCACCCTAATCGTAAATGGGGATAATTGAATAATTGTATGCCATGAATCAGCTCTTGTTGTATGATTGTGAGAATATACACTGTGATTGTGGTTTGTTGAATGGGCGGGTGTCACGATTCGACACACTAACTGGGATTGGTTGCCACGTTCCGACATAAATATGGGATCGATTGCCACGTTTTGGCATAAATATGGTATCGATTGCCACGTTCCGGCATAAACATGGGATCGACTATCACGTTCTGGCACACTAACTTGGATCGGATACCACGAACCGGTAAGCTAACAGTTTGGGTTTGGGTTCCATGAGAGGACCATTGAATGGGGTTCCATGAGAGGACCATTGAATTGTGTTGTGTATCTACTTGTGATGATTACGTTCATATTTAATGATGATTGATATTGGAAGACGGTATGTTGCTCTAAATTGATAACCAATGTTTATTATTGAGAATGTGGGATGCTACATTGATCCTGAAAAAATGACTAATATTGTATATGTTTGGTATATGCATGTTTATAATGTTGTGGTTACTTGCATGTGTTTCACTTATTGATATATCTGCGTGATCCTACCAGTACACTATGGTTGTGTATTGATACTGCACTTGCTCTTTCTTTGTTGAGTACAGGGCTTCTTGAGGTGGCTATTGATAGACTTCAGCTAAGTGACTAATGAGCGAGATCGGATTCAAGAGTGAGCCAGTTCTTTCGGGCAGCCATGGATCTCTCTTGTTTAAGTCCACTCTTTTCGGACTCAGACTATTTGTTAAGGTGTTGTTTAGTTTCGGGGTTAGACCCCTAGTTCTTAGACTTGTCGTTAGTAGAGTTTTGGTATAATGACTTTCAGGTTCTAGGTATTTAATTCCGCATTTGTTTAGTTAATTAACTTGCTTCTGTAACTTAATTGCTTTAGTTTTGGTTTAGTTGCTTAGTTTGGGTTATAGTAGTGGTTCTCCCACTAGATGGTTAGTGTGGGTGTCAATCACAATGGTCTAGGTCGTGACAACATCATGTAGGAACTCCCATAAGGTGTCTTGTTGAATCACAGACCATCATCTAGGACAAGAAATTTTTAAAAAAATTCAACTCAATTCCTATGATAGCCTTTCTACGACCCATAAATGTGGAATATGGTATGTGAGAGTTGTCGGTTTTAGATTCGGAGTCCTTTTGAGAATTTGAAGTCCTAAGTAGTGAAATTGTGGAAATTTAGCCTTTGACTTGACTTTGGTTAAAATTCGGGGTACGAATGCTCGGATCAGAATTTCAAAAGTTTCGTTGGATTCGCGGGATGATGTTAGGCCTAGGTGAAGTCTTGGTTAATTTTTTAGAGGTCCCGAGTTTGTTTTAGCCTATTTAGGTGTTGAGTTAGTTTCTTCTGGTTTTCAGGAATGTCGGATCAAGGAGACCTCAGATTCGTGTTTCGACAGTCCCATTGAGTCATAACATCGAGCATAATTAATTTGCATATGTGTATTGTATGCACAACGATCCAAACAAATCCCGAGAGTCCTTTCAGTGTTTTGAGAGTTGGTTGATATTTCTGGTGCCGCAGTCCTCGTTCTTGAGGAGGGCCTTCGCTTTTGCGATCTCCACGCGCTTTTGTGAAGGTTGGCTCACCAAAGCGAGATTGGCCTTTTGGGTGGGGTTCGCTTAAGCGGAGCTTGGTTCGCAAAAAATGAGATCCCCCATTTTTGCGGGGTTAGCTTAAGCGATATCTAAAAGGGGTTTTGACTTTGCCATTTTTGGGATTTAAACCCCATTTTCCATTTTTGAGCATGGGAAACCCTTCAAGGCAATTTTTTATAGGAATCCTTGTGCTAAATCATTTGGGTAAAGCTTTCATGATCCTAAAACTTCATTCATCCCTTTGATTATTTATGAATTCTAACATCAAAATTTGAGGTTTTGATTGGTTAATGGCAAGGTTTTTCAAGAACTCAAATTCTAAACTAAAATGGAGATTGTGAACTGATTTTAAGTCCCTTTTTGAAATGATTTTCACCAATAAGTTTCTAAGGCCTTGAGCAACATTTTCAAGTATTAAAATTCATATTCAAACCTTATTTTTGGAATTGGGTTTTGAGTTGATTGACCCATTTTTCAAAGAAATTGATATGGGTATTGTTGTTTCCAAAAATTTATTGTGAATACTTGATTGTTATAGATTGTGTGGCTTTGGACATTGGTCAGAAGGGGAAGATTCAACTCTTAGAGTGATTAATTGATTGATTTAAGGTAAATGATTTCCCAAACCTTGTATTCTAGTAGAATTTGTGTATTCCTTTCGTTATTTGTGTGTTGGAAATAATGAGGATGAGGTGAAGAGTTAATTGTCCACTTGATAAGTCTTAATGAATAAAAAGGGGTTGAA
Organism: Solanum acaule; assembly: GCA_036250505.1. Lineage (NCBI taxonomy): Eukaryota > Viridiplantae > Streptophyta > Magnoliopsida > Solanales > Solanaceae > Solanum > Solanum acaule. The sequence goes on from JAJOOR010015051.1 coordinate 14,580, forward strand.
TTGAAAAGGCTATGTGATGATCATAATGATGTGAACTGTCTTGTTGTGACCCTTATTGTTAATTGATGAAATGTTTGATTGCATGAATGTGACCTTGAATTGCATGAATTGTTGTCTCTTTCATGTGGTGTGATATTGTTTGTGTGTATTGATTATTGGACACCGTGATGAGACATGTGATGGTTATGATATCGAGGTCATTTTCGACAAGTGTTTATGATACCGATGTCATTGCCGACGAGTGCTATTATGCCGAGGTCATTTTCGGCTAGTGAATTGATACAAAATTGATGGAAAATGGTTCCGACTAGTAAATTGATATAAAGCTGATGAGAAATGATTTTGGTTAGTGATTTGGTATAAAATCAATGGAAAATGGTTTCGGCTAGTGATTTGGTGTAAAGTCGATGGGAAATGATTTCGGCTAGTGATATTGTGCCAATGAAAAATGGTTCTAGCGAGAGATTGATTATTGTGATTTGATCCATTTGATGTTTATGTGTGACTTACTTGTTAATTGTGGTTGATGCACTTGTTACGTGTGATTGATCTAGTTGACATGGAGATTGACTTGCTTGATTTGTTTGATTGTTGGATCGTGACTATTGAATTGTGACTTTTGAGCCTCGTGAGTTGTTTATTGTAGAACAGTTAGATTGGGCTGATTTCTGTGTAGGTTGTAGTTTGAGAAGGTTCGTTTGGGACGAAAGGAGTATTTGTTTTCTAGCTAGGTTGCTTCGTTTATTAGATTACTTGTTGGGGGGTAACATATTGTTGGTACTCACTCATTGCTTCTACACTTGTATAGTTTCGAGCCCGGTAATGTGTGATCATCCTTGAGGATTGTCAAAGGACTATTGAGAGGTAGGTGCTTGTCTTACCAGCAGATCCTCTTTTCCTTTTCCTTATGCTTTGTTCTATTTGAGAAACAAAGACTGAGACTTGTACTTATTTCTTAATGTTGCATCGTATATATTTAGGGGTCAATTGGTACAAAAATTAATAACGCAGGGATTAGTAATACAAGAATTAGTAGTGCAAGGATTAGTAATGCAGAGTTTATTTTTATCAAGTGATTGGTTCATTATTTCCCACCTCATCTTGTGTTTGGATTGAAACTCATTAAAAATCTTCTTTCCAATTGTACCCTTGAATTATTATGTAATTTGGTCAAGGTAGATAATTGTTGGACAATATTATTTTTCTATGCCTTCTAACTAGCTATGAGAAGAACAATTTTGTTGTCATGTTTGCTATTTTTTCACTTGAATTATTTAAGGATAAATAATTGTCATCTTAATAAATTGATCACTCATAAAATGTCAATTTTCAATTTTAAAAAGATAAACCATCTACTTTTAAACTCGAAAAGACGGTCAACAATGGTAAAATTGAATAAACCATCTACATTTACACATAAAAATTGCAAGTTATAGTTTTAATATGTATGTAATTTTTTTAAATTGTTCAAAATACAAATAATTAGAAAACCACACAAATATATATATATATATATCAATTAAGATCGCAAACGTCATGCAGTGATATAATTGTCTTTTTAATTAGTAAATGTTAAATAACTCACATTTCAAATTTTTATTGATTACGACGGCTAACCTAGGGTTTTAAGCCAGCAACTGTGCAGCTCTCATGGCTGATACGACCACTGGACGACCTCCTTTCGAGGCTGTCCAGCCCGCCCCACCACCACATACACCAGTACTCTTTTCAATTCCAATACTATAAATCCCAAACAATCTGCCCTAATTAACTAAAAAACAATCGCAAAATCAATCGAAATAATTCATGGAGAACCCACTATCACGTTTTCAATGGAGGAAAGGCAAGACTTTATGATTGAAGAGGGATTGCATCAAGCAGTGGTGTTTAAATTATCCCATGGTGCGCCGTATTAAGGTCAATTTTATCGAAACATCTTGGTACCAAGGGCAATTGTTTAATTGGTTTACTTGCTCCAAGACAAATTTTGTTGAGATTTGATCAATATGAAGATTATGTACTAGCTTTATCTCACTTAGTTAATTATGTTCTCTATAATGGAGAGGAGCACCAATGTAGGGTTTTTCCATGGTCCATTGGATATAATCCTAAGGAGGAAACGACGTTAGCTGTGGTTTGGATTTCTTTACCAAACTTATCTCCAAATTTGTTTGCAAAGAAGTCTATGTTGTCTATAGCATCGGCAGTTGGGAAACCAATAGCTACAGATAAAGCTACTCAAATCAAGTCAAGACCTAGCACAGCTAGAGTCAATGTTATACTTGATCTAATGGAAAAGCTTCCAAATCGTATAAGATTGCAGTTTGTGGATGAAAAATATGGTAAGTTGATCGAGGTTTTTCAGGAGATTGTATATGATAATCTACCTTTGTATTGCAATTATTGTAAGCACCAAGGTCATGATGAAGATAGTTGTCGTTTGATCTCAAAAAGAAATCAAAATAACAAACAAATTGATGATACCATTGAAGTTGCTACAAAAGGTACTATCGATAGTGAAAAGTATCAAGGTGATGCGAGAGAAATACTAAATGAAAAAAGAAAGGTTGTAGATGTCAATCAAAGTAAAGATACTTCGTTATTGTCCCTTCTGAGCAAAATCGTGCACACTCAATGGATGTTGTTACAAGTAATATTGGTGTTCAAACAACTACCAAAAACAAAGGGGGAACGCCAAGAGTTGGGGTTGATGCGCCGCGAGTTGGTTCAGGCAAAAAAATAATGGATTTAGGACACAAACTAATGGATACATCTGATGTTGAAGATGCTGAAAATTCTGGGCAACATGTTTTGCAGGTTGAAACCAAGAATGCAACTAAAAATTGGACACTGGTTGCACACAAAAATTCAACTAGTAATCAGAGCCTTTCCCCGACTAATCAAAATCATTCTCCATGTAGTGAAAAGGGTGCGACTGAAAATTTTTATGACAGTGAGAAGAAGCAAGATATTAGTAATGTCTCAAGAGACCTATTATGTTCGAATAGCTTTGATGCTTTATCGAAAACTACTGGAAAGCAAGTAAAGTTAACAGAGAATGACAACGATTTGATCCAAGAAAAGCAGGTCTCACCACCTACTTTGATAGCAAATTAAGTCCAGAAGCTCCCATATTTGTGCCTAAATGTGTGATTGCAAAGAAGAATGAGTCAAGGGTCTTATTGTCAAACACAATTGATTTGGGCGAGGATTTTCTTGATGAAAATGAGGAAGACAATATGCTTGATTTTGGCGAGGATTCTCTTGATGAAGATGAGGAAGATATGCTGGACATGTGCTTTGATAGAGTGGCTAGGGAAGGAGATATATCACCTAGGCAACAAAGAAGTGGAAGCAACAGAAGAAAAAAGAAAACACATGGAAGGCAACATAGTTGGGATGGTAAAATGACTGAGGAGTTTGTTCCAAGGCACCTACCGATGCGACACGCAAAGCAGAACCATTTGACAGCATCAATAGGTTCAACAAGATCCAATAAATCCATAAAAAAAGTATGAATTATCAAGTGTTGTTGGATAGGTTTGAAGAAGAAGACAAGAGAAAAATACTTCAAGTTACTTTTGATGGACAATCACTCTTTTTTAATTCATGCGTTTGCAATAGAAAGTTTGAGGCAAATAACTCAACTTTCTTCTTGATTGACATATTTTTACATTATTTAAGCATCCTCATTTGTAATATCATCATGGAGTGTATTACAAACTCTGTGGTGATCAGAAAATACTTAGTTCTCTCTAGCTCTTATTTTCTTCATGCTTGTTAGGTTGTAGACACTTCATTAGGATTAGTAAGGTAAGGCCTAACTCCCCTTGCTTGCACTTATCCCTATTGATATTTTTTATGTTTAATAAAAGGCCACTAGACACTATCTAGTGGTAAATTTTTGGAAAAAAAATATATTTATTGATTTGTATTGGATTTATTTAGTAACAAACAACTCTTTCTAAATAATTTGTAAGCTAATTTATTTAAATAATTTACTAGTATAAATATAAAACATAAAATCAAGAAAATAAACAAAATAATTAAAATGATTTGAGGGATATTTTTGTCTTTACATAGACTTATCTCATGGTATTATATCCTATGTATTAGTAATACATCCTATAATACCATGTAGGATGTATAACTAATCTATGGATTAGTTATACATAGGCCCAAATTCCTAACAAATATAGTACTAAATAATACCATACATAATACATAAACTATTTCTTTTAATGCGACCTACCAAACGACCCCTTGGTGGCTTGTACACGTGACAATTAGATTTTTGGAGGTTTTAATAAAACGAATAAGTTTTCCGCTTTATCTTATTTTTACTTTATATTTCTGCATTTTTTTCATTTTGCGTTGGACTGAGGTTGACTTATCTTGATGGGAATAAACAAATGTCATCGCGTCCATTTTTTAATCGTAACAAAAATCTTTTCAAAATTTGATATCATATATATTCATAATGATACCATAAATGCTTTAGGGCATCTTCAAGATATGTTTTCAAATACTGCTATCAATTACAACCCGTTTTTGCTCAATGAATACAAAACATCCATGCTTTAGCACCTGGTGCAATGACTCTTGGCACAACAACAAGCACCAGTTTAACTTGACAGGGGTGGTTGATTCCTTTGGAAAGAAGGACAAGAAAACACTTTTTTGTATTTGATAAAAAGATAAATATCTATATATTTATTTAATAATATAGCATCTTGTTTATTTACGACATAAAATTCACTTTTTCTTACTATTTAATCTAGGTGTTTAGCCAAGAATATCACACAATTTGGGTGGAAGGAGTATTTATATTTATTTATTATAGACTAGAAAAGCTATCTATTTTTATTCTTTTATAGACCTCCCTCTCTAGAGCTTCCATGATTTGCATCGATCCAAACAATTTAATGGTCGGTCCTAAGAGGATGTGGCAAAGACAGCTGTGAAGTAGGTAATGACGTGCCTCACAAGATTTTGGTTGAAAAGGCTGCAAATTGTGGCTGGCAAATGAATCACCGATTTTGCGAAGAAAGTTTTTTATATTACAATTTGACTAATTCAAATTTACATTATATAGGATTTCATTCGAGGAAAAAGGTTATAGAAAATAATGACTTTTTATATCATTTAATTATTAGACACACTTAGAAGCTTTGAATTTGTTCATCTTTCACATAAATATAATTAATATGAACGTTCTTTCACTTTAACATTCATATTTGGTAGTAATTCAACTGGCCTTTAGTGTTCGCTTTTATCACTATAAAATAGTAATAAAAAGAATAAAGAAAGTGAATTACTAGCTTCCATTTTCTTTTCCACAAATTGGAGTTGAATATTTTGACGGTGTGAAATATTGTGTTCATTCAACCCTATCACACTCATAATTAAATCATATGTGCTTCTTAAAGTCTATATTTGTTTGCTTCTACCCTCACAATTTTCAGAACATGATAGCAAATTTGTATATGTGGTCCATTATTTATTATGCCTACGTAACACATGTTTGATAAGATTGTTGGAATAAAAAAAAAATTAAGAAAAAAAATTTTCGTCATTTTTTTTTTTTTGCATTAACACACATATATAATATCATGTTCTAATCGAGGAAGTTTGAATAAAACTCTAGATCTGCCCCTGATTTGAATATGTATCTGTTTGATCAGTGCATAATTAAAATGTTAAATTAAAAGTAAAAATATTCTCTATTAATTAGACCTTTCTAAGTTAGTCAATTTGAGGAATAAGTTTGATAGTGAAATAAAAGCAGCACACTATATAGTAATCAAACTTAACTAACTTGTGATATATGCTGCCATCTTAATAGCGTGTGCAATATAATGTGAAAGCGTGTAGACTTAGCACCAAAATTTCTTCTTCTTTTTTTCTAAAATGCTACGTGGTTACGTACGACTTGTGAAATTAATAGGCTGACTTTTTCAAATATGCACAACTTGTTTTGTATATCTATATAGTAGCTTACCTCTTGAGCCACAATCTCTAAATTAAATTCTCATTTCTCATTTTCCCCTCTATCAAAAGAAGAAGTTTGATTATGAAACAATCAATCATGGTGGATTCTAAATTGTATTACAAGGTTAGCCAAATCACAGTGACCTTCCTCGTGGTTTTTCTCTTGATATCTCAACGTTCATGTGCTAGACCGCTTAATGTTTTAGCCGGTGAAAATATTGTACTTGTGACTAGCCAGGACTCAAAGTCATGGTCCGATCAGACATATTTCGATGAAGATATGATGATGAAGGTGAGAAGGGAACGTGTGAATATGTTATTACACAGGCTTCCTAAAGGGAAGAAACCGGTGTCTGGACCAAGTAAAAGAACCAACAACCTCAATGACTAGCTTATGAGTTCGAATTGAAACCTCTAATTGTATACATTAAATTATTTTTTTGTTCTTATGTTTTGTTTTCGATTTCTTTCTTTTTTATTGTTTGCTGAAGTTATGGATTCTGTTGTAAATATCACCTTATGTCGATTTGTATGTGTTGCAGCTAATTCCTTTGTAGTTCATACTGGCTTCAAATTTGATTAAATTAGTTTCTCTGCTGGTGTTAATTTGATCTATTAAGAATCCGACTGAAGAATGAAATTGTCTCATTAATTTCCCAACGATTTTTTATTTTTCTTTTAAAAAAGAAGAAGGATTAAGTCAAAGCAAGTGATGCAGCTAGTAGTTACGCCTCTGCTAGAGTTCCAAAATGAGGTAGTGATTTAATATTGAGTTAAAACTATATACAATCATTATCAGTTACAATTAGAGCGTATGCCAAATCGATTAAATTAATATCTTAAATTCATATTTTTGTAATAGTACACCCCTACAATCAGGATGTATGTCAACTCGATCAAATTAATATCTTAAATTCATTTTTTCGTAATAGTGCATCCATCATCTCAAAATCGTAGATAAGCTTCTTGCTAATGGCTACTTGCTTTCTATTGAAAATAGGGGGGGGGGGGGGGAGGATAAAATGAAATTAGCGTCATAATGACGTCTCCCTATTTAGAAAGTAGAAACTGGGTTACAGTGAAGATTGTACGATCATGATCTTTTGTCAAAAGCAACCCATAATTCAGCAATGAGTTGCTGACTATCTGCAAATTAAATGTATCACAATATTTTGATTATGATGATAGTATAAATGCTTGGAGACATTCTACTCTAGGACATTACAATAATGGTAACAAACAATGCAATTAACTAGTTATTATAAAATACAAGTTAAAAAGTAGTCTGACGTACGAACGATGTTGAATTTGAGAACCCCAATCACTATACTACAGTCTAGACCACAAACAATATTAATGTTCAGAGTCAACAATATTGATGATCTCAGGAGAGACAACAAATCATCAAACTGTCTCACATGGTCTATGTGTAAACTTTTTCTACAAATTAAAGCATTAGTATCTCAAAAATAAATTCAAAATATGTGAATGTCGCCATTTTAATATATATATATATATATATATAT
>JAJOOR010015052.1:0-21534 GCA_036250505.1 Solanum acaule
TCATAAATTACAAAAACCTCCATTTATTCACATTTACTACTTAAATGACATATCTCCTCAACTCCTTTCTATGATTCTCTTCATTACCTCTACATTTAAATTTTCCAAAATATGATGGCTTTAAATTTTAGTCTATCATTTGCACATCAGCTATTCAAGGTTTACATGTAGAACATTTTCACGGATGCATATGTTTTTTCTTTATTTGTGGTTGTAAGCTTTTGGTAACAAGACATACTCTAACTTTGATCCATCTCATGACTTACAAAAATCTTTATCTATTTTATTTTTTACTAAAATAACATGTCTCCTCAATTCCTTTTTACCTAATTCTTTCTCTTTTTAAGACTTCTTCTCATTTTTCTTTCATTTACATCATATATTAAAATTGCTCAAAATTAAGTCATTTATCTATTACATAAATGAGCGTTCTAAAAAACTTTAAAAATAAATGATTTATCTTCCTGATGACGCTATGCACATATTTTGTATTCAAAAAGTCATTTCTTTAACCCTTCAGGGTGGCCCAATGGTTTGGGCTTGAGACTTTCATGTTGGAGGTCTCAAGTTCAAAACCTCTTGCCAGCGAAAGCAAGGGGTTTGCCTTCTGGGTCGAGCTCGTCGCACCGGGATTGCCTAGTGTGGGTTACCTCTCGTATGTGGTTTGCGAGCTATTGCATAGGAGCGGGGGTTTTACCCTGTGCGCACCCAAAGGGTAGCGGCTGCGGGTTTCCCTTGTCATAAAAAAAGAGTCATTTCTTTTATAATTATTTAACATGTAAATGAGGGGAAAAATGGAAGAATTGTTCAACATATCTCTTAAACTTTGAACAATTCACTTATTTTGAACTATAAAAAGGGCTCAACAATTCACTTATTTTGAAATAGAGGGAGTATATATTATTTATTAAAACTCAAGATTTTTAAAGTTTGTACTAAAATAATGAAATATATTTTTCTATTTTCTAACTTTTTAGTAATTAAATAAAACGACCACAACGAAACATACAAAATCCACACTAAAATGAAATGAAGTACTATTTTAGTGAAATATATTGAGATATAAATATAAACTTTTTTTATGTGTGAAGACGAAAAAAATTATAAATAATTTCAATATGATATAAAAACAGACACTAGCAAAAACTCTTATATACTAAGAGTCCTATTTATTCTTTTTCTCTTTTTATTTTTATTTTTTTTCATAATTTAAAATTTGATTTTCTCTAAATAATTACATATTTAGTGAGTTTTGTAACTCCTCAAGACTTAAAATGTTCATTATTTATTATTTGTATAATTATTCTTTGATAATTAAAACAAATAAAAATAACGATATAATTTTGTTTTGAGTTGTTTGTTGAAACATTAATATTAATTGCTTTTTAATTTTATCATTATGATTTTATATATTTATCTTTCATTTGATTAGAAAATAGTTAGTTGTTCTTTCCTTTGTATTACTATTGACATGTTTTTTTTGTTATTTTTCATATTTTAACTTGCACATTTTTTTTTTAAAAAATAAGACTTTTTAAAAAAGATTACATACAGTCGTACATAACAAGTATGATTTTTTTAACAAAAAATCATATTGAGGAATGATATTATAAAAGGTCTAAGTTCAGTAGTTCCTCATTTAAATAAGCATCCATTCTTTTAAAAAATGAGGAGGAAAAATTATTTATGTTTTATTTGATGATCAACGGCAAATAGAAAATTAAGTTAGTATTTTTTTTTTCAAAATAAAAAACATGTTCTTTTCACCCCCAACAAAATAATAAGAAAACTGTATCTTAAAAAATTAAAATAATTATGATAAACATTTTAAAATTTTGATCCAAGTATTGATCATATTTCTTCTTTTTTAGTATGTGCTAATTTATAAGAAATTTTTGTCTTAAAAATAGTTGTTATGATCGCGCAAAGAAGAACATGTTAACTAGTGAAAGAATAACTTTGAATGAAATTTTTCTTGCTACAGAATATGAATTTATATAGAAAAAGAGGAGGAATATCATAAGGTGTCATAAAGTATTAAATTTAATTTTGGTGATTTTGAAGATTAAAAAAAAAGAGTTATGAATATTATAAAGATTATAAGTTGAAGAGGTGTGAGTTATTGGTAGTTATTTCTTATTTTATTAAAGATATTAAATATATATTATAGTGATAGGTGAAAAGTTGAGTAATTGAATGTGAAGACTTTTTGAGATATTAAAAATAAAGTAATTAAATAATGAAGAAAAAATGGTTAGAAAAAAAGAAAAAGAAAAGACAAATATGAATGGAGGCCATAGAGAGGTGCCACATCACCTTCTCTATGTTTCTCCTTTATATATATATATATATATATATATATTTATTCAAACTAAGGCTTGGACTATATATACATTTGTAAAAGGAAAATTACGCATATAAGCAAATATATACTAGTTAATTAGTTAATATAGCTCTATTTTGCCTTAATTACAATTCGCAATCTACTTTTAGCTATAATTACACGGTTCAACTTTTTAGTTTTGTATAATTGTCACGTTTGTATAATAAACTTTTCTATAATTCAGAATTTGTATGCAAACTATAGCTATGGAGCATAATTAAGTTTATTATAGCGACTATTTGCGAAAGTTCCCCTTCATAAAATCAATACTCCCTCTGTCCAACAATAGTTGTCTACTGTTGCTTTTGCACACTTCTTAAGAAACTATAAATAAAAGGGTAATTTTACTATATCACCATTTTAATATAATAAATACAATGTCTTAAAAAATGTAATAGAGAAATAACTATAATTAATGATAAGGGTAAATTATGAAGTAAATGTAAAATTATACATTGATTTCATAAAGTGGACAAGTATTGTTGGACATCCCAAAATAGTATAGTGGACAATTATTGTTGAACGGAGGGAGTAAAATAAAATAAAATAAAATCAAGTGATCACTTGCTTGTCCAATTGATGTGGCAGTATTTAATTGTACACCTAGTTTGAGAAACAAAGAAAACATTGGAGGATAAAAATGAAATTTATAAAATTATTACTAACATCTAAGATTTGCATCAAAATATATTAAATTATTGCGGGTTAAGTAGTAATTGAGAGCCATAATATATAAATATGTCTTTTAACTTGATCTCAAGTGGCAGTTATGCTTTACAATTACATGAGATATCTCCTATTACATCTAATCATGGTAGCCCAATAGGTCAGCATACATCTACTCATAGTAACCCAATAGATCAGGATATGTCTATTCAAAGCCAATAAGTGATGGTGCATCTACTCAAAGCAACCCTATTGGTGAAGGTGATTCAAGTGGTAGCCATGCACGGACCCTTTATTATTTTACATATTATTATTTATTTATGATATGATATTGATGCATAACCTAGTAAATTTATACAGATTGCAACCTTCTAGAACATGCTCTAGTTTTATATCCGAGTCTTTCAAAAATGAACTTGATCCTAATAGAATCAAATGGAGAGGTGTCTCAAACGATATAAGAGATGAATATTTTGGAGAATTCAAGGTATTGTAGCTTTTCATCATAATTGAGTTTAGAAAGTTATTCACTTTTATAGATAGGATATTAATGTATCACTTAATTTGAAAATTTTATTTCAGAAAAATTTATGTTGATACTCTTCCATTAATGGTGTAGTAAGGAGACAATGGGAAGTTAAGGCAACAACCAGGTACAGGAATTTTATATCTAAAAAAAAGCGAGCAACACTAAGCCATCCTATGTAGCTCAAAATGTGTGAGAAAGTTGGACTCAACTTTGGGGAGATTCTAAGATTGTTGAGAGGTCAAAAATAAATTCAAAGAATTGCTTTGGTGGATGAGAAGTCGCTCGTGGAACTCAAACGGCAGGTTTTGTCTCAATCGGAGAGTATAGCAAGAAACTTGTAAGTATATATTTCACACACTATATAAACTAAGATATTTATGTTAAGTATATGCATTTGTATCTGAACATATATAGATCACTAGATGGAAGCAATTGTTTTCCTTGTTATTTGATTTGGTAAATATCCACCTAAATTTAGGAAGCTAGCCAATATTCGTTGTAGGAAGCTGGCCAGTAAGTCATTGTAGGAAGTTGTCTAGTATTTTTGTACATGTATCTTTCTTGTTAAACTTTCTGATTTTTCACTCTTATACTATCAACTTGAGCTGAACTTTCTGAGGAACTGGGTATTTGTTGGAAGTTGTGACCTTTGTGCTTTTGACCAATCTACTTCTAGTCTCAATGATGATGAGAATTGTCAAATTTAATTAGTTAATTTTGTTTATTACACTGGGTATGTTGTTATTGTAGACTTATAGAAATGTGTGTAGGGGGCATGGGAGTTATCAGTTATTAGGGCCTTATAGTTCTGATTCTTGATACCCTTTTTGGCTATTTATATATTATCATCTTCTGTAAAAATTGCGACTTCATTTATTATCTAGTTCTGAATTTTGAAAAATGATGAGAGTATGTTGTTGCGCCTTTTAAGTTCGTAGAACATATACCTTGACTACATAGACTTAGTACAATTGGTTGATAGCATGAGAAGTTCACATCATATAGTCGAAAGCACAACAGTCACAACTTTCAACAACTGATTCACAACGATGTCTTGGGAAATGTACAAATACTAAGGAAAAAATACAGGTATTTAAAGTAACCTTGCAGGGGACTGTGTATAACATTATAATAAGATCTCAATACAAGAAAGCAATCAGACCTATAACCTCATTGCAGTGGCTTCTAGACTTGCTTTTCTTTTTGTTATTTTTAAAAATCATCCAATCCTTCACACTTTCTCTTCATTTTCCCTTTATACTTCACATACATTTACATAAGGCATGTTGAACTTTCAGGTTAATCTATTTTCATTTATATGCTATCGTAACATTCCGCCTTAGAAGGAGTTAAATTTAGAAAGAATCAATTTGGAAAGAGCCAAATCTTGAATTTTACAAGTTATGCTTAAGTTTTGAGTTTTGGGTCAGCTTCACATGACCATAACTTTCAGTATAGGATGAGTTAGGTGGCCCATAAGATATCAAATGAAAGGTAGTGGAACCCTCTTTCCAACACCACTGAGTTTGCTAATTTTCGAGTTCGTATGAGGGAGATATGCCCGTTTGAAGTGAGCCTATCAAGTTAAGGAAAGTTACCCAAAAATGTGAGGGGTATTTTGGTCTTTTCCTTACCCAATCAGATTAAAACGAATTTAGTAATATTTTGGGGTCAAATCTGATTTGGGTCAGTTTTAAAAAATCCTAATTACGCTTAGGGTTTTAGAAGAGAGTTCAAGAAGAGGAAAAGAGGAGAAAATGAAGAACGATCAAGGTTCGTGCGAATCGAGGATTTGTTTCGCCAAATCGAGGTATGTAAGTTTTCATAGTGTTGGGTTCATTCACCCACACACCAATCATGTTTTACATTATCGAATTCATCCCTAGAGATTGAAAAATTAAGTTCTTGATGAGTTTCTTGAAGAGTTGTTATTCGTTCTTGAATCTTGATGTTTTGTTGAGTTCTTGAGGCGAAAATTTTGTTAAGGGGTTGAGTAAATTGTTAGTTCTTGAGTGGGTTTCGCTGGAATTGTTATGGGTTATAGGAATTTGAGAGTTTTACCTTAGAATTTTAGTGGGTATGAGTTCAATCAGGTCTGGGAGAAGAAGAAAATATCGGGCAGAAATAGGCAACCAAGTCCGCGTCGCAGACTTGCTCCCCCAGAGAGAAATTTCTCTCTCCTCATTACAGAGAGAACGCAGACTCCACTATTTCAACAATTATTTTGCGACCAAATATTATCATCTACTCAACATCGAAAACCCGAATACAATTGTCCTTTCTCAATGCATTTCTTTACACAAGGACTCCATTTTTTCCTCTTTTCAGACGATAAATTTTTCTCCAGATATGGAGTGTGAATCAGGCCCATGTTCCAGTTGAAATTGAAATACTATTGCAAGTTCTTCCTGTCTAAGAAGTCTATCAGATTCATCTAAAAGAGATTAACAATACGTTCTAAACTTCATGTCAGATTAAAGTCTTAAGTACATAAACTAGGAAATCATATAATACTCCAATGGAGAATCACACCAAATTGTTTAAGTCTAAGGAAAATGTACACGAATTTTTCACGCAAAAATATCGAGAAATTTGCAAGGTGATTATCAAATCAAAGTATATGTCGAAAGATCCCCTCCAATATTCCAACTATCGAAGAAAAGCAACATATCAAAAATAAATAAATCAATACACAAAATTTGAGAAAAAGGAAAGATAAAACTACTTATATAATCTTTACCAGGATCAGTAGCAAATGCAACTATCTTACATGTAATTGTGTTTGAACGGTAAAGTTAAGAAAAGAATGGGAAAGCAGAAGAAAAACGAAGGGAAGAAAACACTTACAATGACTTTCGAGCTCAAATATATGATGAGCTACCTCTATCGAAACCACCTAAGTGTCCATTTCATCCACCATAGAAAATATCTGAAAAAAGAGGAAATAGAAGTCAGAATCAATAAGGAACAAAGGAAAGGGAAAGAATAGTGAAGGTCCACCTCTGAGAGCTGAGAAAAATAATGGCAAAATGAAGAGGAGGAAAACGTTGATGATCCATAGAATCAGAAGGAGGAAGATAGGGTTAGTTACAGCTCCCAATGGTGACATTGAAGAGAAAAAAGGGAGCGGCGACATTGAAGAGGAAAAATGAGAGCGGTGACATTGAAGAGGAAAAAGGGAAGCGGCGACATTGAAGAGGAAAAAGGGGAGTTCAATTTAGAAACCCTAGCGGCTAGTGTGATATTTAAGATAGAAAGGCAGGTTCAATTTTTGGATTGGCTTGCTGTTTTCGCTTCCTTTCTTGGGCTCGTTGGAACATTTTGTACAACCTTATTGAATTAATAAATGAGCTCCTAAGTTTAGCTATTTAATTAAAAATTTGTGTTTGAACATACATTTTACTTCAAATTTTTGTGAGTGGAAGTTTCAAAAATTTAAAAATGGATTTGCATAAATTTTTGAAACTTGAAATATTTTTGAATATAGATTTTCAAAATCTTTGTCCAAATAGATATTTGAAAACAGAGTCTCAAAACAAAATCTAAAACATACGATCAAACATCAACTAAATAAAAGTGATGATTTGTTGATTGAGATTCTTAAATAATTACTAGGGGTAGGGGTTCTTCTTTCACATAGACCAGGGCATCATGCCAAGCCTTGCGATCAATCAAACCAAGTTGAATTCAAATCACTTTCAATCAAATTGTATTACTAGTTTCTATATACGCACATAAAGAGTATGAACAGTACAAGTTAAAGTAAAATGAAATAAATAATATACCCTTTAGGATAGACATTCCTGTCAAGGGAAAAAATCTGTCACTCACCAAAATAAGGAGGCACGATTGACACTTGATATCGTTGATCGAGTTAGCCACTGAAACATACTAACTAACTAAATCAGGGGATGAAAAGATTGGGCAACACAACATATGAAATGTGAAGCTTTGACTATTAAGGTCATGACATGAATAACAATAAACCATATAAACAATGATAGACAAGCCAAAATGAAGAAGTACTAGCTAGCCGATGAGGGCGCAACCAAACACACACACATATTTTTTTTATATATATATATAAAAATATTTCGAGTCTCTTTTGTAGGTTTCAGTCTTCAACCCATTGGCTTGGAATGTGAATGAGTGTGTGTGTATATATATATATATATATACACACACACTCATACACATTCCCCAAAACTTGGATGTGAACGGCGTACCACGGTCTAAGATGATAGAAAGGGTCACTCTGTGTAGCCTCACTATCTCTTTCACATAAACCTTAGCCAACTGCTGAGCACTATAGTCTGTTCTACCTGGAATAAAATGGGATGACTTAGTCAATCTATCAACAACTACCCAAATTGAATCATACTTTCCAGGAAGACCAACCACGAAATCCATAGCTATTATTTCCCACTTCCATTCAGGAATTGGCATTTTTTGAAGCAAACCTGTAGGCCTTTGATGCTCATATTTTACTTGTTGGCAATTTTGACACTTAGCCACAAATTTCGCAATATCTTTCTTCATGCTATACCACCAATAGAGTCGCTTCAGGTCCCGGTACATCTTAGTCACACCCAGATGAATGGAATACCTCGAACCATGGGATTCTGTCAATAAACTCTGAATCAAGTCGCCCACTCTAGGAACATAAATTTTTCCTTTAAAACTGAGCTCACTCTCTGCATCAAGAATTATATCTTGTGCCTTAATAATCAATGTCTTCTTTCTAAGCTCATTCAAATTCTCATCCTCAAGCTGTTTGGACTTGATCTCATCAATAGAGGTGGCCCTAACCTCAATGCTAGCTAACACCCACCTCTTTCTGAGATGCCCAACTGCATGAACTTAGACTCCAAGCTTTGAATTTCCTTAGGCAAAGGTCGCTTGGATACACTCAAGCAAGCTAGACTACCCATACTCACCGCCTTCTGGCTTAATGCGTCTGCCACCACGTTAGCCTTATCCGGATGGTATTGGATGGTCATATCATAATCCTTGAGTAACTCTATCCACCTTTGTTGTCTCAAATTCAGATCCTTTTGAGTGAATACATGTTGTAGACTACAGTGATCAGTAAATACCTCACACTTAACACCATAAAGATAATGCCGCGAGATCTTAAGAGCAAACACTACTGCTGCCAACTCCAAATCATGTGTCGGGTAATTCCACTCATGTACTTTTAACTGCCGCAATGCATAAACTATGACATTATTATCCTGCATCAACACCGCACCCAAACCTGAATGTGAAGCATCACAATAAACAATAAAATCTTTACCTTTCACCGGTAGTGCAAGAATAGGTGTAGTGGTCAAAAGAGTCTTGAGCTTTTGAAAGCTCTCCTCACATTTTTCAGTCCATTTAAAAGGTACCTCCTTTTTGGTCAACCTTGTCAGATGTGTGGCAATGGAAGCAAAATTCTTCACAAATCGACGATAATAGCTGGCAAGCCTCACAAAACTCCTAATTTCAGTCACAGAACTTGGTCGAACCCAATTCCTAACCGCTTCAATCTTTAGGGGATCTACCATGACCCCTTCTTTTGAAACTACATGCCCCAAAAAGGCAACCGAAGTCAACCAAAATTCACACTTAGAAAATTTTGCATAAAACTTTTGTTTCCCAAGAACACCCAGAACAGTACGAAGATGGTCGGCATGATCTTCCTTACCTATCGAATAAACCAAAATGTCATCAATAAACACTATCACAAATGAATCAAGAAAGGGTTTGAACACATCATTCATCAAACTCATGAAAGTCGCAGGCGCATTTGTCAACCCAAATGACATAACAAAAAACTCATAGTGCCCATATCGGGTCCTAAATGTCGTTTTTAGTATATCCTCAGGCCTAATCTTTAACTAATGGTAACCAGACCTTAAATCAATCTTAGAGAAAACTGATGCACCTTGCAATTGGTCAAAAAGATTATCTATCCAAGGCAATGGATACTTATTTCGAATGGTGACCCTATTCAATTGACAATAGTCTATACATATTCTCATACTACCATTCTTTTTCTTAACAAACAAGACAGGAGCACCCCAGGATGAAGTACTAGGACAGATGAATATTTTATCAAGAAGTTCTTGGATTTGAGCCTTAAGCTCTCTTAATTCTGCCGCAGCCATACGATAAGGAGGGATGGAAATGGGACGGGTACCAGGTTCCAAATCAATGTAGAAATCTATATCTCTATCCAGAGGCATACTAGGCAAATTAGTAGGAAACACTTCTCTAAATTCTGACATTACAGGAATAGACTCAATAGAGGGAGACTCAACCTCTGCATCCCAAATATGAGCCAAATGATCCAAACAACCTTGCCCCACCAGTTTCCTAGCCCTAATGGAGGATATAATCGTAGTTGGCTTAGGCTTGTACACCTTTTCCCACTCTAAGTTTTCCCTAACGGGGATCTCTAGAGTCACAGACTTAGTATTATAATTAAGCACATCATAATAGGGGGATAACCAAGTCATACCTAGGATTATATCAAAGTCAGTCATATCCAAAATAACCAAATCACCCCAAGTCTGAAAACCCATAAACAAGAAACGACAAGCACGATAGATATGGGTGACTATGACAGACTCTCCAATGGGGGTGTAAACATGGATGGGGGCATCAAGTATATCACAAATCATATTAAATTCTAAGGCAAATCGCACGGACACATAAGAATAAGTAGAACCTAGATCAAATAACACATTAGCCATCCAATCACATACAAGAATAGTACATGTGATCACTGCGTCAGAAGACTCTGCCTCGCTTTTGCCCGGAAAGGCATAACACTGAGTCATGTCATCTTGACGGGTGACTTTCCTTCCTGGCTGTGTCGTACCTCTGCCTGCATTACCATTCCCCCGACCTTCATGGCCTCGCTGATTTCCTCCCCACCCATCTTGTGGACTTCCTCGACCATTATTACCATTTCCTGTGGGTACCACTACTCTAGTGTCACGACCCAAACCATTGTGATTGGCACCCACACTAATCCTCCAGTGGGAGAACCATTACTATAACCCAAACCAAGCAACTAAACCAAAACTAAGCATTTAAGGATACAAAACAAGTTAAACACTAAAGAACGAAATAGGGAGTTCCCATAAACTCCAATCAAAAGTCTATCAACTAAACAAATGCGAAAGTAACACCTAAAACCTGAAAGTCAATGTACCAAAACATCTAAAGTTCAACAAGTCTAAACAAGAAGGGATACAACCCCAAACTAATGCACTAATAACTAACTAGAAAGTCTAAGTCCAAAATAGTGGACATAGACGAAAGAGAACTCATGGCAACCCGAAAGAATTGGCTCACCTTTGAATTCGAACGATCACTGATCTTCTAAGCGAGGTCTGTCAATAGCCGCCGGAAGATGCCCTATACTCAACAAAAATAAGAGCAAGTGCAGTATCAGTACACAATCACAGTATACTGGCAGGATCACGCGGCTTTCCCACTAAGTGTAACATAAGTAAGTCAATACAAAATTATAATCACATGCATCTATCGAACATATACAATATCATCAACATTTACGAATAACGAACAACTTCACATTTCTCAAAATACACAATTATGACAAGTCATTGGTCCTCTCACGGAACCCAAACCCAAACAGTTAGCACACCGGAGCGTGGTGCCCGATCCAATGATTATGCCGGAACGTGGCAACCGATCCAAGTTAGTTATATCGGAACATGGCAACTGATCCCATAATTATGCCGAAATGTGGCAACCGATCCAAGTTAGTTATGCCGGAACGTGACAACCGATCCATTCAAAACACCACAATCACAATCAAAAGTACATCATCAAGATCATACATTTAAGTAATGATTTCATGGCAATCATCATTCATCTATCTCATTTACATCAAGTGTAATCAATAATGCAACATTCAAATACATGCAAGTATCATAATGAAGGAAGAACAAACATACATAACACAATCATAGAATCACCACCATCACCTACCTCGAAACAAGCTTGAAACCCTAAGAAACTTGATCCTTCCCTATACAGATTCGTTCCGCTTGTTCTTGGTCTACAAACAATCAATATAATACGAGAATCAATAAACAATCACTAATTATCCGAATTACTAACAATTCTATGAACCCTAGATCAAACCCATGATCCCAATTATCCAAATCATGGTTGTTTCCACCATAGAATCTATAACAAAACCCTCCCCCATCAATATTCACCCATTTTATTACGTTCTACGAATCGAAAAACGGATTCGGGGAGTGAAAAGCTTACCTTTAGCCTCAAGAATGGTGGAAAATGAGTAGGAGTCGCATGGGGTTTTTTTTTAGCTCTAAAATTTGAAAAGTGCATAATAAGGTCATTTATGGGTTTATTAATTACCTTAAGTCGCGTCGATCCCACCACAGCGGCCCTCAGCCCGCTGTAGCGGCCCCGCCAGAGCGACAAAAATCCCCGCCAAGGCGGGTTGCCGAAACAGAGAGCTATTTAAAGAATATCAAAATCCCCATTTCACAACACACCTCTAACCAACGACGCTCAGAAAATACCATTTACGCTAAGATCAATTTCGGGAGTTCTACTCGCCCGAATTCAATTTCATAAAGTCGTACGGATTCCTTAACGAGTTATCTAACTACTTATGTAATCAAAATCACAATTAACCCACCCGGTTGTTACCAGATTTCCCTACACCTTAAAGACTCCGATTTTGTCCAAATCTGGACTAGGTTGGGAAAAGCCAAATACTACGAAAAAGTTTTTCGGCCTCAAATTTCCCCCTATTGGCATTTCTATAACGGCGGGAATAGGTCGTTACATTAGTCTGGTGCTGCACAGAATCCAACATGCGCGGGTGGGGAAAATCTTTCCTCATATGCCAGGTTCTCCACAGTTATAACAAGTATGATCGAAAGATGGCCTGCTGTCCGTCGAAGGTGCGACTCCCTGGCAATCTTGAATAAAATTTTGAGGTGGAGTTCCCGAGTAATTACCTGTAGAAGCGGTCATGGTGGACTGAATTGGCAGGGCTGCAAGTGTCGGCCTCCCCGAACCTCTAGAGTAGGAACCCTGAAAGTTACCCGTGCTCTTAGCTTTCTTAGACAACGCCTTAGTCTGTCCATCTCGCCTCACCCCCTCCACTTTCTTCACAAAATTTGTTACATCATTAAAACTTTTCCCCGTAGAAGTCATGTGCACAGACAATACATGTAACTCAGAATTCAGTCCCTTAACAAATAGACAGATCCTCTCTTTCTCAGTAGTCACCAATTTCTTAGCATATCTAGACAAAGCATGAAACTTAGCCTCATAAGCAGCCACAATCATACCACCTTGCTCCAAATCTATGAACTCATCCTTCTTAAGATCTCTCAAGGTCCGAGGCACATACTTTTCCAAAAATAGAGCAAGAAACTAGGTCCAAGTGAGTGGGGGTAAAGTTGATGATCTGTATTCCACATGTGTTCTCCACCACTGCTTAGCCTTGCCCTGAAGTTGGAAAGTCACAAACTCTACTCCATGCTAATGGACAATTCCCAACTTATGAAGCCTCTCATAACAATCTAGGATGAGCTCATAAGCGTCCTCACTCTCAGAACCATGAAGCACCGGTGGTTTCAATTTCAAGAACTTAGTCAACATTTCATGCTTATTCCTAGTCATTACCGGACCCAACAAAGGATGGAAAAAGGCATCAGTACCTAATGTTGCATCTCCCCTAGCACTAGTAACAGTAACTGGGCGGTTGGTTGGGGGTTGCGTAGCTTGCACTGCTTGACGAAGTCCAGGACCAACCAATCATTTCAGAAAAGACATGATCTGATGAGCTAACACTAGGTCTAAGAGAGGAATACATGTTGTCTAAGCCTGCACCTCTTCCTCTTGTCCAATATCCTCATTATTCTCAACCTCTACATTCTCCTCTATCTCTTCATGGTGTGCAGGAGGATTCTCATTTCTGGGAGCATTCTCAACCGGAGCTCCACCCCTAGCGGGTGCTACCCTTCCACGGCCTCTACCCCTTACTCTTTCTCTACCCCTGCCTCGATCGCGACCTCTTGTTGCGGACTCCTCAGCGGGCTCGTTGACGGGAGCTACGGGCTGACACCGTTGAAGCAAGTGTTAACCACATGCAGACAGAAGAGTGAAGGAGATTAGATACCAATTAGAAGCAAGTTATAGAACAAAAGGAGACAAGAGAAAACAAAGAGATTTCCTAAAGTCCTATAGCCTCTCGAAGAAAAGTACAGACGTCTCCATACCGTTCCATAAAACTCTACTAGACTCGTTTTGGTACATCGAGATCAACGAACCTAGGGCTTTGATACCAACTTTGTCACGACATGGACCGTCGTGATTAGCACTCACACTAACCCTTCAGTGGGAGAACCGAAACTACAGTCCAACTAATCAACTTAACCAAAGTACTACGCATTTAAAGCTATGGAAGAAGGTTTAAATAACTATATAATTAATACGGAGTCCCCATAAACTCCGGAATATCAACTAACATCTAACAACTAATGCGGAAATAACCCCTAGAACCTGAAAGTCAATGTACCAAAACTCTACTAACGACAAGTCTATGAACAATGGGTACAACTTGAAACTAAACAACTACTAAAACAATGTCCAAGTCCAAACATATTGGACTAAATAAAATACGAAGGATCCATGGCAACCTGAAAGAGCTGGCTCACCCTCGAATCCGATCTCGATCATCGATCTCCTAAGCGAGGTATGTCAGTAGCCGCCTGAAGATGCCATGTACTCAACAAAAAAGGAGCAAGTGTAGTATCAGTACACAACCACAGTGTACTGGTAGGATCACACAGCCATTCTAATAAGTGAAACATACATAAGTAGTTACAATATAGTAAAACATACATATACCGAACATATACAATATCAGTCATCATTTCAGGAGCAACGTTCAATTCCACATTCTCAAAAATGCGCTTATATGACAGGTCAATGGTCCTCTCATGGAACCCATACCAAAACTGTTAGTGTGCCGGATCATGACACCCGATCCAAGTTAGTGTGTCAGAATGTGACACCCGATCCAAGTTAGTGTGTCAGATCGTGACACTCGTTCCAATATGTATGTCGGTATGTGACATCCGATCCAGTTAGTGTGTCGGAACGTGACACCCGTTCCATTCAACAAGCCACAATCACAATCACAATGTACATTCTCACAATCATACAATCAAGTGTTGATTCATGGCATACAATCCTTCGTTCATATTCATTTACGATTAGTGTGATCAATAGTGCAACATTCGCATACATATATGTATTATAATGAAGCAATTACTAACATACATCACTCAAACATGAAATCACAACCATCACCTACCTCGAACAAAGCTTGAACCCCTAAGAAACTTGATTCTTCCCTTTCCGGATTATTTCCACTTGTTCTTAGTCTACAAACAATCAATATAACGTGAGGATCAATAAACGAGACCTAATTACCCGTATTATAATCAATAATATCAACCCTAGGCCAAACCCTTGATCCCCATACCCAGATTAGGGCTTTTTCCACCATAATTCGCATATCAAAACCCTTCCCCATCAATAATTACCCAAGAAACTAGGTTCTACAGATCAAAAAATAGATTTGGGGAGTAAAAACCTTACCTTTGGTGCTAGAAGAGATGGAAAACCTTCAAGAAATATCCCTGGGTTGTTCCTTAGCTCTCAAGATCGAATGTTGCAGAATAATAACGTTTTTGGGGTTTATTTCCAACTTAAATCACGACTCGCCCACTACGGTGGACCCCATCCCGCCACAGCGGCCCCGCCCTAGCGGGATTAATCCCGCCCTAGCGGCTTACACAGAGACAGAACCTCAGAATTTGAGTTCCAAATTCCCATTTCACAAAACAACTTCAACCCATGACACTCAGAAACTACTCGTTCGCGCTAAGATCAGTTTCAGGAATTCTACTTGCTCGAATTCAATTTCGTAAAGTCGTATGGGGTCCTTAACGTCTTAGCTATCTACTCATGTGATCAAATTCATAATTAGATCTCCCAGTTGTTACCAGATTTACCTAGACCTTACTGACTCCGATTTTATCCAAATCTGGACTAGGTTGGGAAATTTCAAGTTACTACCAAAAAAATTCTGCCCCAAAATTTTTCTCCGTTGGATTTTCTATAACAATGGAAGCAAGTAATTACAATACATAAAAAATAATTTTAATTTTGCATGTATAGTCTATATTTTTGCCAAACGGATTTTGGATAAATTCTCTCCCACCCACTTGGCTCTACCACTGCCACTACCTAGGAGAAAATAAACCTATACTTCGAATACTATGAGGGAATAAATTTTTTTAAATACACATGATGAATGTTACAATTTCGGAATTAAATTTGTATTTAAATCTATTAGTTACTTAGGATATAAATAGATAACAAGCTTAAGAAATTATTTTTTATTTTTATTTTTTTATTTTTATGTTCATCATATCATCTATTTGCTTGAGACTAGATTTTTTGTGGTTTTATACTCCTATTTTGAGATTAAAATTTTTGTGACTTTTTATTTGCTCTTTAAAATTAAAAATCTTTGTAAATTCTTACTCGTAAACTAAGGGTGGACAGTGCTATGAAGTGAAACGATTAACTCAAAATTAATCCACAAAGTCGTTAGCAATTCATAACTGTAATTTTATGAAAGAAGAATGTGATAGTGATATTACGAGTTCAGAAACTAAATGACGTGTAAAAATATAAAGTTGTCAAAGTATTGGGGAGGAAAACCTAAAAACAAACTAAAAAAAGTGAGGGGAGGGAAAGAGAGACGACGAACAAATCTGATCCAATTACCTTTTTTAGGTGATATAAATACATCTCATTTTATTTTTAATTGATTTGATTGGTTTATAAAAAAAATTACATGAGAGTTTAAAAGCTTGTGTGAAATCAACAATGGTGAATCCGGTGAAGATGGTGGTGGCAATGACGGTTTAGAGATGGTGAATAATGGAGGAATTTGATCTTTATTTCTATGGAGAAGAAGGACAATAAATAAATAAAATACATATATTTATAAAAAGAGATATTAAAAATAAAGTTTTAATATTTGCCTTTTGTGCTCACTCTCTCAAAGAAAGTGAAATACACTCACTTTGCCATTTAAGCATTCAGGGAGGTAATTATTTCAATTTTAGACAGTTCAGGAGGGGGGGGGGGGGTTGTTAGGATTCTCGTAAAGTTAAAGTGTGTAGTTGTAAATCCGGATATAGGTTGGGGGGGCTTTTGACCATTTTCTCTTATATATTATATATAATATAAAAATTAATAAAGATTGTTATAATATATTTTGCTCGTAAGTGAAGCTAATAGAGAAATTTATTTGTCATCTGACTTTCAAATTCAGTTCCAAATAGCAAAGAAGTGTGGCGATTTGATTGAGCGTATCTCATGTATTGATCGCACGGGTCCAATAGAACTAATTATAATAATTGATTATATGTTATATAATATTTGAAATAATAGTCGTATTTGAATGTACTATACTGTTATTATTTTAAAAGTAAGTTAGAAAACAAATTATAAAGTGATTGTAAAATTTGAAACATAACTTCAAATAAAATTTCAAAATTTTACGGTTCAATTTTCAATAAAGAAAAAATTGTTTTTTTAAATGTAGATCATAATTTTTATAGTCGTTTAGAGACTTTTTTTGTCCTTTCTTTGTCAACAAAATGAACGTGCAATTGTTATAACTAAATTTATTTTGTCCTTTGAAAGAAAGTTATCAAATATTCTCTCTGCTCACTTTTATTTGTTTATTATATTAAAAAATAAATTATTTTTACTTTTCACTTTTAGCATATCAAAAGTTTTTTTTTTTCTTTATATTTAAGCTTCAACATTAATTACTTATTTCAAATCAGAGGTGGATTCATGATTTAAAGATTGTGAGTGTTGTATTGCCTTTTAAATAAATGTTTTCATTAAATCAATAAAATATTAAACATTTTTCTTACCTTGTAAATATAAACTTCAGACTTCGATTCGATTCGATTATTCGTCTTGTGAGTTTATAAAGACAAATGAATCAAAGAAAAATGACAACTTGGCGCAAAGAAGAAAAATTCCAACAATATCATCTATATATAATTGTACTCGATGAATTTTCATATTTTAAATACATTTAATGATGACATAATTATTTGTATTTATTAATACTTCACGCTCTATCTAACATGCTTAATAAAAAGTGGCTAAAATCTTATGTTAAAAATTTGACTCACAATAATAAAAATTTAAAAAGGCCAACGAAATCATATGAGAATTCAATATCGTTCTTTAATGCAAACATGTATTTTATTTTGTAAATTTACATTCTCCATAAAATTTAAATTATCATAGTCTAAACTATTTCTTTTTTTATATACATTGAAATCATTTAGATAATAGAACAAAGAGTAAGAAAAACTCGATGTCGTGTTTCCAAAATTTTGACAAAAAAGAGAAGATAATTTTGAAGGAGAAGATTTAAAACAAACCTTAATTATTTGTGTGACTACAATATACCTGAAGGTGTATTATACTTGAAAGAAGCTTTACCATTTCAGATAAAAATGATTAATTCTAGTGAGGGCCACATTGTTTTAATACATGACAACTAATAAATGTATCAAATTACGAAATTAATGGGCCCACAATTCACAAAAATGACACCTTAAAATTGTTGCTAAAATGGATAACCGAACTTTTTATTACTTACTAGCATAATGAAACTATTACATAGTACATTTTTAAAAAAAATATTACATAGTACGTAGAATAATAAAACTAAACCAAACAAGTGATCCACGACGTATAGATATTGCCATAATTGCGACGACATGTTGGGCACGTAATTTGGCGGCGCATTCAAGTTGAAATGCACTCACTGTGGTACAAGTGAGTGCATGGAAGAATATAAATATTGTATGTTGATTCAAAGTCGGATAAACATATCCGACATGTAGTGTCACGGTCACCTAACTCTATATCAAAATAGGGCAGACGTGGAAACAAGTGAAGAGTTGCTTGTCCACGTCTTTTAATTGCCCATTTCTGCCCTATTTTAACAAGTAGAAACATAAAAAGTAAAACAACACCCATAAAGATTACGGCTATCACAACTTGAATTAAGTGCTTAACTATGTACGTGTTATCTGATTCATCTGGTTGTATGAACGACATTGTCAATAGTTTAATCTGCAGTCAAATATTATCAGGTCAATTTAAATATTATAGTAATTTAGAAAATAACAGAGAGCTTCGTTTTACCCTAATTTCCCATGAAGAAGAGAAAAATTATATTGGAAGATTGTGCGAAGGCGAAGGTAAACAATTAATGTCGTCGATGTTGCCTCAGCTAACAAGACTTCATGTGAATGCAAAATCAATTGTTTACAAAATGCAGAGAAGAATATATAGGGGGATGTTGTGACTTCTTTTGAAATAATTACTATTAAACATGATCAGAATTAAGCTTACTTGTAAAACCAGTGTTTTGATATTAATGGTGAAGATGACTTGTTATGAAAAAAGAAGCAAGTGTTAAAAGGACAAAAGTCCAAAGTTCGTTTGGTTTTTCTTCAATTTCTTTTGTATACTAGAAAGGGAATAAGGGTAGCCGTGCACATTCACTCAAAGTCTAAGAGCGGAGCCAGAAATTTCATGAAGAGGGTCTAAAAATTAAACAAAAGGAGAAGCAATTGTTGCAAGTGAAATTTGAACACGCAGGTACCGACTCATTAAAGATGTCTAAACACACATTCAAGACATCTTAAACCCCTAGGCTATAACAGCCTATTATGTCAAGGGTATCCAAAATATGTTATTTAATCACTTCGTGTATCCTAGTGACGATTTTCTGGGCTTTTGTGGCGACTCGCTAAAGGTCCAGTTCTTTTGTAGTGAATCCTAGTTGGCAACGCTTAGGTGGAAGGATTAGTCCCACGTGGCTTGCCACGTCAATAAAAATTTGGGGTGTTAACTCTGGAGGGTATTTGTGGTCTCTTAGGATAACAGCAGGAGCATCAAAATGTAACGAAGGGTATAAATGGTCTATTTCATATATTTCAGTGGCAATTTTGACTCTTTTCCGTAAAAAAACAAAACAAATCCAATTTAATTCCAAATATACACATACAGCAATACAAAACAGACCCCTATGGGTATTGGGATGTGAGGCTGTAACCTAACATATCTCAATTACAGTTAATCACCATGGTCTCTCTTCTCTGAAAATATTTTTTACCTGTTTTCTGTCTAAAATGCTTTGGTTTGTCGCTTTGTCCTTTATTTCTTAAAAGTGTATGTCTTTATTGTGAATTAATTACTGGACTATGTGTGTGTTGGGATTTATGTTTCTTTTCTAAATTCCTTTTCATTTGTTTATGCATGAAATCTGCTCCATTTGAGTCTTCTATTATGGACTCCACCTCCTTGCCTTGCATTTCCATTTGGGCCATGGAGGCCCAAATTTGCCCTTATAGAATCAGCCCGCTACGGATGATTGAAGTAATAGGTTGTCCGGAAGCTAAAGAAAAGGTCAAAGACAGGGGGCTGGAAATTGAATTTTCAAGTCTCAAAAGAGGGTTGTATAGATGATGTATACCATTGTATACACTAGTATACAAGGCCCAATTTTGTAATACAGGAGTACAGGGTTTCAACTAAAAAATGCAGATGCTGGAGGTCCTAAAAATGGGTTGTGTATCAACACATACTGGTTTCGGATGTTGTATGCACGTTGTATACAATGG
The DNA here is from genome assembly GCA_036250505.1 of Solanum acaule. Taxonomy (NCBI): domain Eukaryota; kingdom Viridiplantae; phylum Streptophyta; class Magnoliopsida; order Solanales; family Solanaceae; genus Solanum; species Solanum acaule. The sequence continues at coordinate 20,390 of JAJOOR010015052.1, forward strand.
TATACGGTAAATGTATACACAAATTCTCAAAGGCAAAAAGGGGGTCAAAGCCCAAAAGACAATTCTGGCAGGTTGAAGAAAGGTCAAATGGGCTGAAATCCTTGAATTTACAGTTGGCCCATTTCTTAGAATAAGGATAGGTGGGCTAAAATCCCAACATTAATTGAATTTGGGCAAGGAAGCCCAAGTCCAAAGATTTCTTTCATTTATATATTTATTTATTATTGTATTGACTAACCTTTTGTTTGAATTGATTTTATTTAATTAAATTCCCCAAAAGAAAGTCATTACATTTTTATATCAAATTAAATTATTTATATTTTTATTTATTATTTAGTTTTATTTTATTTTATTAGTTGTCTTGCAACACATGAATTATTCTCTTTAAAAATCTATTTAGGTTTATTTCCTTCCAAATAAAATGGGTTCTCTTACTTAACTATTTTTTCAAGTAAGTCAAATGTTTTAGTCAAACCGTTGGTCAACCGCAAGTTAACGGACATTTCGAGGGCCTAACACCTTCTCGGAATGTAAATTGAACCTCGGACCCTTTTTTTATTTCAATTGATTTTTGTCTATTTAAATCTTTTGAAAAATAATAAGTTTTTTTAAATTTCTTTCAAAAATTAAGTGACAACTCTTTTTGAATTTTTCTTTTTTCAAAACATAAGTTAAATCGATTTTTTGAAATTTTAGGTATAAAACAAAAAAAAAAAACAAAAATTAGGGAAAACATTTTTCCAAAACTTTCCTCCATCATCAATAATTTAGGTATAAAACAAAAAAAAAAAGATAGTTTAAATGTGTTTTTGACACTCTGGGTGTGTGGAAAACATTTTTTCGAATTTTCTCATTTTGGTTGGGTAAAATGTTTTCCAATTCAACTTATTCTCCTCAAATTTAAGGAAAATGACTTTTCTTCAAAAATTAGGGAAAACATTTTTCCAAAACTTTCCTCCAACTTCAAACTATAATTTTTTTTGTTAAAATAAATTTAAAGATTTTTTCAAAAAAATAATTTTCAACTTTATTTTTTTAATTTTTTACCTCACCCTCGGGGGGGGGGGGGGGGGGGGGGGGGGGGGGGGGGGGGGGGGGGGGGGGGGGGGGGGGGGGGGGGGGGGGGGGGGGGGGGGGGGGGGGGG
>JAJOOR010015053.1:0-30363 GCA_036250505.1 Solanum acaule
AGAACTTTAATTAGGTTGTGAACTTTGGAAATCTTGAATTATTATAGGATTTTAGAACTTTAGGTTGTGAACTTTAGAAATCTTGAATTATTGTGGGACTTTAAAACTTTAAGTTGTGAACTTTAGAGAACTTGAATTTTTGTAGGATTTTAGAACTTTATAAGATTGTAAGCGTTAGAAATCTTGAATTATTGTAGGATTTTAGAACTTTAAGTTGTGAACTTTAGAGAACTTGAATTTTTGTAAGATTTTAGAACTTTAGGGTGTGAAACCTTAGAAATCTTGAATTATTGTAGAATATTAGAACTTTAAGTTATGAATTTTAGAAAACTTTAATTTTTGTAGGATTTTAGAACTTTAAGTTGTGACCTTTAGAGAACTTGAATTTTTGTAGGATGTTAGAACTTTAGAAATCTTGAATTATTTTAGGATTTTAGAACTTTAGGTTGTGAACTTTAGAAATCTTGAATTATTGTGACATTTTAGAACTTTAAATTGTGAACTTTAGAAATCTTGAATTATTGTAGGATTTTAAACTTTAGATTGTGAACTTTAGAAATCTTGAATTGTTGTAGGATTTTAGAACTTTAGGTTGTGAACTTTAGAAACCTTGAATTATTGTGGGATTTTAGAACTTTAAGTTGTGAACTTTAGGAATCTTGAATTATTGTAGGATTTTAAACTTTTGATTGTGAACTTTAGGAATCTTGATTTATAGAATTTATGAACTAATTATTAGGTTGAACTTTAGAAATGTTGGTAAAATATAGACTTTATGAACTATTTAATTAAGCTTGAACATAATTTGAACTTAATTTGAAATTTGAATTACTTGAAATCTTGAAACGAATTTTGAAAGTCTTTAAATTGTGATTTAGATATTTTTGAATGTTAATTTAAGTTTGTTGTTTTATATTTTGTGTAGCTTCTTTATAATGTTTTGGGATTGATTGGGTTGAATTGAATTGCTTTTGCAGGTGAGCAACATAAACTGGTAGTTTCTGCTGTCAAAAAAATTGCAGAAAAAGCGACGGACAGGGTGGTTTTGTCCGTCGCTTTCCTAGGTTTTATTTTTTGAAAAATCTAGAAAAGCGACGGAAGGGGTCTTTTAGTCCATCGCTTTTCAAGATTCTAAAAAAATTAAAAATTAAGAAAAGCGACGGACTTCGTCTCTTTTTGAATATTTTAAAAAAATAAAAAAAGCGACGGACGGCGTCGCATTTGTCAAAAAAAATAATTTTAAAAAAAAAAAAGCGACGCTATCCGTCGCTTTTTGTGACGCAGTCCGTTGCTTTTGAAAAGCGTCGAGCCAAAAAGCGACGAGATTGACTGCATCGCTTTTTACTGTCTCTTTTTGGTAATTTTTTAGTAGTGTCTTAACACGAACGATCTACATGTGTTAGACCTTTACTCATACCCAATATCATGTCAATGCATGTGCACAATATGATATCAATAAAATGGGATGATGAAACATATCTATAAATCAAATGTCGCTATGACATATAATCACCTCAATTATCTCAAACATACGAATTCAATAAAGAAACATAACCACACATAAGTAATCAGGTCACTAACACATCAGCTAATGCGCATATGCTTTGGCATTCTCGAATTACAATCTAATAAATTTTTCCTTTAATAACAGTGCTACTCGTACCAATGCCCATCACACCATTGATACGTGTAATGATCCGGTCGGTTATTTTTGAAAAATTTCATGAAATTACCATTTTGCCCCTCTTGTTATCAACCTTGAGTCTTTTATGATTGAGTTTGAAAGGTTTGTTTTGAACTTTGAGTTAAAAGTTGAGAATTTGGTATGTTTGTGAGTTTTAAAGGCTAAGTTTTTAAGAAAGTGATTTTTGGGGTCTTTTAAAGTTTCGGGTGTCAGAATGAAATTTTGTCGATTCCATCAGTCCCGAAATCTAACAATTGACCTTTTGCCTTTCAGTATTTGTTACTCCATGAAAATATAAGAATAATCTATCTAATTAGACATACATTCATATCATATTTATTAATTCAATCTATAATTTCAAATAAGTACCTATTATTTCATTATTTATTAATTATGTATTAAATTTGAATAATTTGTGTGTTGTTTGTGATTGGTCTGCAATCTCAAGACTGGGAAATCCATAATATTGAACTTATTCTATTAAAGGGATGCCTTGAATAAAGAAGGCTTGATGAAATTATCGCTCCCCGAGCCTACACCATGACGCGACTGGCACTCGAGAACCATTGCTTGTCCCTAAGCGAACCCTTGGCTTGGCTCAACACTCAGCGGAAGACTTATTCAACATTAGATGAACTTAAAAGTAAATGTTTTCTCAAACAGTCTCAAAAAAGATAACTCAAAATATTTTAAAGAAAACATTCAACTGGCCAAATAAAGCAACTCAAGTCTAGAACATTAACAATTGAAAATGAAACAGACTTCTCAAAACTCTATTGTTTATGAGGCCTCTAAGTACTACGATGGATGTCAGGACAAGACCCCCAATCATCCTAATAAAAGCAAAGTGTGGAGCCTTCTGGAAAGCAAAGAGGCTCACCAATCAATCTCTGGGACTGCAAGTGGTATCAACGGAGCGCCTGTTAATGACCCTGGTTACCTGTATCTACATCATGAAAGATGCATGCCAAATGACTTAAGTACATGGAGTGTACGAGCATGCAAGAGGAACTCTAAAGCACAGACATAAGCTTGATATGATAGAAAGAAAGAACATACTTACCTCATCTCAACTCAACTAAACTCAAAGATACTCAAGGATACTCAAAGCTACTCAAAGATACTCAAGGATACTCAAAGATACTCAAAGCTACTCAAAGATACTCAAACTCAGAAATACTCAACTCAGTTCAAGAATACTCAACTCATTATAAAGCAACAATAAAATATACAGTATAAAGAAAACTGTGAAAATAGTAAATTACAACTCAAAGTATTTAAAAATACAATACTAACTTTTTACTCGTATTTGAGAGATTTTCTAACCGACAACCATCACTATGATCTATGTGATGATACATCATTTCGCCCATGCTGCCAGAACTATAATATACCTTGCCAAAGTATAATACATCCTCAACTAAGTGGATCCACTAAGCTATGCTTAAAAATAAATAAGGAATCATCTAAAACGTATGACCCTTTACCCATGTTGGCATACATGGTTTATGAGGACTTTGAGTTGTCTGAACTCGTCCCCATATTGGGGCTCAATACTACTCACAATTAATATAAATCATGCTCATATGTTTAAAAACATTTCCTTATCCTCAACTTTGATATTATTACTTAAAAGATTCTCTTAAAAGAGAGCTCAAAACTCCTCATGAACTCATTTGGAAATCTAGGTTTCCTTTCATTTTAAATGTAAAAGTATTTACTCTTGGGAATACTTAGTTCCCATATATTCATTTTGAAAAATGAAAACTCAACTCTCCTCATCCTCATACTCAAGTACTCAAGTCCTAAAACAAGTTTTAAAAGTTTGCAAAAGACTTCTCAACCGACTCAAAACAACTCCCTCGAACTTTACTCTTAACTCTATCTTGAATTTGGATTATGAATTCAAGAGTTATGACTTGGATATGCGTGATCTCTGAAGGATTAATGAAGAATTTAAGCGTAGATATAAAGTAGATAACATAGGTACGATTCAAGGGAACTCACACGGAAAGAAGGTCGGAAGATTAAGGGACCTGGCGACCCTGACGCACTGAGTGGCGCGGGGCGCCAACTCCGAAACTACTGAATAGTAGTTGGTGTGCACTGAGTGGCACGGGGCACCAGGCCCCAAACTACAGACCAGTAGTTTAGGCGCTATGGATGGCGCGACGCTCCATGCTCCCGCCCAGAAACCCGGCGAATTTTCTTTTTCTTTTTAAAGCCCTAACTCATCTAGAATCGCATAGTATTTCCCAAACTCTTTTGGATTCTTAAACCCAACACAATCACAACAAAATATACTCCAAAACCTACCAAGAAACAACACTCATTCGCAAATCTCACCTTAAGAACTCAACAAGAACCTCATTAACAAGGAACGAAGCACAAAACCTCAAGAACTCAAATCATTCAACCTCAAAAATGAAATTACAGATAAAATTTACATGATTGGCATGTAGGTGAATGAACCCAACACTATGAGAACTTACATACCTCGTAGGAATCGAATCCTTGAGGAAAATCCACAAATTCGATGAGCGCTTGAAGTTTTCTCCCTTTTATCCTCTTGAACTTAGCCCTAGATTTCTCAATGCTTTTTGACTTTAGTGTAACCTGATTCTAATCAACTATGACCCCTAATTTGGGTGTAAAAACGCATAAAGCTAATGTGGCAAGGAAAAGACCAAAATACCCCTCCTTAATTCAGATGAACTTTCCTTAACTGGACAGGCTGAACTCAAATGGGCATATCTCCCTTATCCAAACTCAGAATTTAGCAAACTCGGTGGCATTGGAAATATGACTCGAAGATTTTTCATTTGAATTTCATGGACACCTAATTCATCCTGTGCTAAAAGTTATGGTCGTTTGAAGTTGACCCAAAATTCACAATTTAAGACAAAATTGCCAAAATATCAGTTTAGCTCTTTCTAATTTAGTTCTTTCTAAAATTAGCTCTTTCTAAGACCGAGGTGTTAGAGAAATATTGTTAATGGAGTGAAAATTGATGATAACAAATAATAAATTAACGATATTATTGAATTTGGTGTCACGTTTTGACACGATAACATTAAGGAAAAACATATTAAAATAACTTAATGTACCTAATCTCCAAGAACTCATTTTCCAAAAGAGCGTGGTGTGGAGGTGTGAATCCTCATGTGTGTTTTTGATATTGTTGAATGATTACGTAATTGCTTCAGTGTTGTTGTCACTTGTTTACGTTGTTTTGCCACCTGTTAAGTGCTATAGTTGGTTTTATATTTTCTTCTTTTTCCTTTTGTGGAGTGCAACGAGTGTACCAATGGCTTTGACTCGCCCTCAGCTCTATTCAGTCTCCAGCACATCAGGTTCCAGAGTGAGCTATTCTTTCTAGATCGTGTTGGATTCTCTTGGCTGTGGCATAATGTCCTTAGTTTTCAGACACAAACTACTTTATTTATTTATTTTAGTGTCTTTGATACTCTTAGACTTAATATTTGGGGTTTAGATGTCCTTGATGTGATGACTTTCAGGTTTGGGGATAATATGTAATAAACTCTAGTGGATTTTGTTTCTCACATTAATAAGTTTTGAGCTTTTGCATTATGGTTGTATTTCGTAAATTGGATAGTTAATATAAGTTGGGGTTGAATTCGTTGGTTCGCCCACCTAGGAGGTTAAGTGTGAGTGCCAGTCAGGACTCGTTTTGGGTCGTGACACTCTCTCTCGGGTCTAATATTATTCGTTTACTTTTCTTTACATTGTAATGATTTATTTTTGATTTTTTTGTAAAATAATCATCTTATCCCTCTCAATAGTTGTCCGGAGTCAATTTTAATCAGTTGATGAAGTTGGTTTGTGAATTTTGAACTATTCGATAACTACGATTAATTAATTGATGGGTATTTAATGTTTACTAAATAATTTATTTATTTATTTGATGGGTAAGGGGCCAAGTCCATAATTTGTTTAATATCCAATATCACTTTGCCCATATATAATAAAATAAGTTAGTAAATTTATCACTTTTAGTACATAACTAATTTAGAAAAGAAAAGAAAAGGTAAAGAAGGAACAGACGAAGGCAGGGTTGCGTCATCACCAAATTATGAACATCAGTACAATATGTTGGGTCTAAATTTTTCAAGTAACTTGCATGAACGGTGTATAACATACAATATAATATGTATAGATATATAGTGTGTTAGAAAAATTAATTACCAAATTATTACTAGTGAAAACCCGACGAACTTTTCCTCTTTGATTTTTGGTTCTAATTCACCTAGAATCGATTGATTTCTTCCAAAGTTCCTTAGATTCGTATTCCCAACACAAGTAAACAAAAATCTACTCAAATTTTCTCAAGAACAACCCTCAAACTCAAAACCTTCACCTCAAGAACTCATTAAACTCCATTAATAAAGAATGAAGAACAAAACCTCAAGAAAACCCATCAAGAACTCAATACACGAAATCTCATGGACAAATTCAATAAGGAAACTCATTATTGGTGTGAGGGTGAACTAACCCATCACTATGAAATCTTACATACCTTGAAAGAATCAAATTCTTGGCGAAAATCCTCAAAGCTCGCAAGAATCTTGAACGTTATTATTTTCTCCTCTTGGACTCCTGTCAAAAACCCTAAGTGTGTTTAGGAATGAATAAAACTAATTCCAATTAGTTTAGACCCCTAAAGGATTAAGAAAATGAGCTAAGCTAGTGGGGGTAAGGAAAATACCAAAATACCCCTCCTTAAAATGGATGAATTGCCTTAACTAGACATGCTACACTAAAACATGCATATCTCCTTCATATGAACTCAGAATTTAGCAAACTTGGTGGTGTTGGAAAGAGGACTCAAAGATATTTCATTTGATACCTTATGGGCCACCTAACTCGTCATGTACCGAAGGTTATGATCGTTTTAAGTTGACCCAAAACTCACAATTGAAGTGTAATTTGTACAAAATTCTATTTAGCTATTTCTAATTTAGTTCTTTCTAAATTTAGCTCTTTTCTAGACCGTGGTGTTACATTTTGGCTCACCAAAATAGGGGTATAGTGTAACAACCTGTTTCCATCGTTAGGGAAAAGCCATTGGGGAAAGAATTGGTTCCAGAAAACTTTAGAGTAGTGACTTGAAAATTCCTAATCTAGTCCAGATTTGGACGAAATATGAGTCATGTGAGGTCTAGAGAATTCTGGTAATGAATGAGAGATTTAATAAAGAATTTGATTACATGAGTGGATAGCAAAGTCGTTAAAGAGCCCGTACGACTTTATGGAATCGAATTCGGGTGAGTAGAACTCCTGAAACTGATCTTAGCATGAACGTGTAGTTTTTGAACGTCAATGGTTGAAGGTGTGTTGTGAAATAAAGTTTGAAACTCTAATTCTGACGTTCTGTCTCCGCGCAAGCCGCTAGGGCGGGATTTATTCCGCCAGGGCGAGGACGCTGTGGCGGGATGGGGTCCACCGTAGCAGCCCAGTCGTGAATTAAATCGGGATTAAACCCCAAAAATGTTCTTATTCTGCAATTTTCATTCTTGAGAACTAAGAAACGACCCATGGCAAGTTCTTGACAGTTTTCCACCTCTTCTAGTGCGAAAGATAAGATTTTTACTCCTCTAATCCATTTTTTCAATCCGTAGAACTTAGATCCTTGAGTGATTATCATTAAGGGTGGGTTTTGACCTAAAACTAATGGTGGAAAAAGCCTTAAGTTGGGTATTGGGATCTTGGGTTTGGCCTAGGGTTGATAATTTTGATTGTAATATGGGTAATTAGGCCTCATTTATTGATCCTTGCATTAATTTGTTATTTTTAGACCACGAACAAGCGGAAAGAATTCAGAAAGGGAAGATTCAAGTGCATTAATGGTATTCAAGCTTGGTTTCGAGGTAGGTGATGGTTTGATTTCATGTTTGTGTGATGTATGTTGGTAATTGCTTCTTTGTAATGCATGTATGTATGTGAATGAAGTACTGTTGATCAAACCTAATGAAATGAGTATGAATGAACAAATGTATGTCATGATTCAACACTTGACTGTATGATTATGAGTGTGAAGGTGATTGTGGTTGTGTTGATTGGATCGGGTGTCACATTTCGAAACATACATTAGATCAGATGTCACATTCCGACACATATATTTGATCGGGTGTCACGTTCCGACACACTAATTGGGATCGGGTGTCACGTTCTGGCACACTAATAGTTTAGGTATGGGTTCCTTTAGAGGACCGTTATATTGTTATATCTATTTGCTATTGAGAATATGGAATTGTACATTGCTCCTGAAATGATAACCGTTGTGTATATATACTTTATACATGTTATGCTTTCTATGTTGTGACTGCTTATATATGTTTCGCTTACTGGAATAGCCGCGTGATCCTACCAGTACACTGTGGTTGTGTACTGATACTACATTTGCTTGTTCTTTGTTGAGTACCGGGCATCTTCAGGTGGCTATTGATAGACCTCAGCTAGGAGATCAATGATTGAGACCGGATTTCAAGGGTGAGCCAGTTCTTTCAGGCTGCCATGGAGTCCTTCTTATTGTTTAGTCCATTTCCTTCGGACTTAGACTATTTAGATATTTCTTATGTTAGTTGGGGTTGTACCTCTTTTTCTTAGACTTGTTGCACTTTAGATATTTTGGTACAATGACTTTCAGGTTCTAGGGGTTAAACTTCCGCATTAGTTGGTTAGTTATTCATTTAAACCTTTGGAGTTTATGGGAACTCTATATAATTTATGCATTTAAACTTGCTTTCGTATCTTTAAATGCCTATCTTTTCGTTAAGTTGTGTAGTTGTGTTGTAGTAGTGGTTCTCTCACCGGAGGGTTACTGTGAGTGCCAATCACGACGGTCTAGGTCGTGACAAAGTTGGTATCAGAGCCCTAGGTTCGTTGATCTCGTTGTACCAAAACAAGTCTAGTAGATCCTTGCGGAACGGTACAGAGACGTCTGTACTTTTCTTTGAGAGGCTACAAGACTTTAGGAAATCTCTTTGCGTCTACTCTCTTCGTGCTATGACTTGATTCCAATTGGTATCTGGTGATCCAAATTAGTATCTAATCTTCTTTTTTCTTATGTCCGCAGGTGGTTAACATTCGTTTCAACGGCGTCAGGCCCGTAGCTCCAGTCAATGAGGCAACTGAGGAATCCATAGCAAGAGGCCGTGGTCGAGGCAGGGGTAGATGAAGAGGTCCAGAAAGGTCAGCACCCACCAGGAATAGAGTCCTCGTTGAAAATGCTTCTAGGGAAGAGGTCCCTCATGTGCCCTAAGAAAGGGTGCAAGAGAACGTGGAAATAGAAAATGAGGAGGCTGTTAGACCAGAAGAGGAGGTACAAGATGAAACTACAGGTATTCCTCCCTTAGACCCAGTGTTAGCTCAACAGGTCATGTCTTTTCTGAAGGGGTTGTTGGTCCTGGAATCCTTTCAGCAGTGCAAGCTACTCAACCTTCGATCAACCGCCCCATTACCGCTACTATTCCCAGGGTAGATGGAGAATTAGACACTAATGCCTTTTTCTGTCCTTTATTGGGACCGATGATGACTAGTAATGAGCATGAGATGTTGACTATGTTTCTGAAGTCGAAGCCGCCTGTGTTCCATGGTTCTGTGAGTGAGGACGCCTATGAGTTTATTTTGGATTGTTATGAGAGGCTGCATAAATTAGGCATTGTACACCAGCATGGGGTAGAGTTCATGACCTTCTATCTTCAGGGTTAGGCTAAACAATGGTGGAGGGCCTATGCGGAATGCAGATCGCCAGTTTTATCCCTACTCACTTGGACACAGTTTCATGCTCTGTTTCTGGAAAAATATATACCTCGAACTTTGAGCGATCGTAAGAAAGATGAGTCCATGTCTTTGGAACAGGGTGGTATGACTATAGATGCTTATGAGGCTAAGTTCTATGCCTTGTCTAGATATGCTATACAATTGGTAACTACAAAGGATGAGAGGATTCGTCTATTTGTCAAAGGATTGAACCCCGAACTTTAGATATTGTCTGTTCATATGACTTCTGTAGGAAAAAGCTTGAATGAGGATACTGACTTTGTGAAGAAAGTAGAGGGAGCTAGGCGTGATGGGCAGGTTAAGGCTTTAGCTAAGAAAGCCAAGAGCACAGGTAACTTTCAGGGTTTTTACTCTAGAGGTTTAGGTAGGCCAACGCTTGCAGTCCAGCCGATTCAGTCCGCTATGCTCGCTGCTACATGTAGTTACTAGGGAACTCCACATCATAATTTTATTCAGGATAGCCAGGGAGCCACGTCTTCGGCTAGCGGCAAACCGTGATCGTATTTGCTATAATTGTGGGAAACTTGAGCACATGAGGAGAGATTGTCCCGAACCACGCATGTCGGATCCCGCACTGCAACAGACTAGATCAGTGGTACCTGCGGGCAACGGTAATGTGTTGTTTGATCCAGGTTCTACCTTTTCATAGTGTCAATTCAGTTTGCCTTGGGATTTGATGCGATTTGTGATGTACTTGATGCCCCCATACATGTTTCTACCCCAGTTGGAGACTCTGTCATAGTCACTCATGTTTATCGTGCTTGTCCTGTTATGTTTATGGGTTTTCAGACTTGGGCTGATTTGGTTATTTTGGATATGACTTACTTTGATATAATCTTAGGCATGAGTTGGTTTTCCCCTACTATGTTGTGTTAAATTGTAATACTAAGTCTGTGACTCTAGAGATCCCGGGTAGGGAAAAGTTAGAGTAGGAAGGGATGTATAAGCCTAAGCCAACTAAGGTCATATCCTCTATTCGGGCTAGGAAAATGATGGGGCACGGTTGTTTGGAATATTTGGCTCATATTCAGGATGTTGCGGTTGAGTCTCCCTCTATTGAGTCTATTCTTGTGGTGTCAGAATTTAGAGTAGTGTTTCCTACCGATTTGCCTGGTATACCCCCTGGATAGAGATATAGATTTCTACATTGATTTGGAACCTGGTACCCGCCCCATCTCCATTCCTCCATATCGTATGGCCCCGACAGAGTTGAGAGAGCTTAACACTCAAATTCAGGAACTTCTTGATAAAGGTTTCATCCGTCGTAGTGTTTCCCCGTGGGGTGCTCCTGTTTTCTTTGTTAAGAAAAAAAATGGTAGTATGAGGATGTGCATAGACTATCGATAGTTGAATAGGGTCACCATTTAGAACAAGTATCTACTGCCTCAGATAGATGATCTTTTTGAACAGTTTCAAGGTGTATTAGTTTTCTCTAAGATTGATCGTCAAGTTACCATCAGTTAAAGATTAGGCCTGAGGATGTACCAAAGACGGCGTTCAGGACCCGCTATGGGCACTTCGAGTTTCTAGTAATGTCGTTTGGGTTGACAAATGCGCCTGTAGCTTTCATGAGTTTAATGAATGGTGTGTTCAAACCAATTCAAGATTCGTTTGATATTGTTTTTATTGATGACATTTTGGTCTATTCAAAGAGTAAGGAAGAGCATGCCGACCATCTTTGTATTGTTCTGGGTGTTCTTGGGAGACAAAAGTTATATGCCAAATTTTCCAAGTGTGAGTTCTGGTTGACTTCAGTTGCCTTTTTGGGGCATGTAGTTTCAAAAGAAGGGGTAATGGTAGATCCTAAAAGATTGAAGCAGTCAAGAATTGGGTTTGGCCTTGCATTGTGACTGAAGTTAGAAGCCTTGTGGGGCTCGCCAGCTACTATCGTCAGTTTGTGAATAATTTTGCTTCTATCGCCACACAATTGACAAGGTTGACAAAAAATGAGGTACCTTTCGAGTGGATTGACAAGTGTGAAGAGAGCTTTCAAAATCTCAAGACTCTCTTGACCACTGTACCTATTCTAGCACTATCGGTGGAAGGTAAAGATTTCATTGTTTATTGTGATGCTTTGCATTCGGGTTTGGGTGTTGTGTTGATGCTGGATAAGAATGTCATAGCTTATGCATCGCAGCAGTTGAAGGTGCATGAAAGGAACTACTCGACGCATAATTTGGAGTTGGCAGCGGTAGTGTTTGCCCTTAAGATTTGACGGCATTACCTTTATGGTGTCAAGTGTGGGGTGTTTATTGATCATCATAGTCTACAACATGTATTCACTCAAAAGGACCTAAATCTGAGACAGCGAAGGTGGATGGAGTTACATAAGGATTATGATGTCACCCTCCAGTATCATCCAGTAAGTCTAATGTGGTGGCAGACGCACTAAGCCGAAATGCGGTAAGCAAGGGTAGTCTAGCTTGTTTGGGTGTATCTAAGCGACCTTTGACCAAGAAGATTCAGACCTTGGAGTCTAAGTTCATGCAGTTGGGCATCTCAGAGAAAGGGAGATATTAGCTAGCATTGAGGTTAGACCCACGTTCATTGAGGAGATCAATGCCAAACAGTTTGAGGATGAGAGTTTGAATTAGCTTAAAAAGATGTCACGACCCAAAAATGGACGTGATGGCACTCGTCTTATCCCACTAAGACAAGTCAGCCTAAATCTCAATCATTACAATAAAATGCAGAAATTTCATAATCAACTCAAAAATTCCCCCAAGATCTAGTTGTCACGTGTACAAGCCTCTAAAGAATTACAATTGATTCAAAAGAAAAACACCAATCTCAAATGACCTTGTTTCTAGAATAGAACAAGATCATAAATAGGAGTAAGAAGGTCTGTTGAGATGACAAACAGCTACCTCACAAATCTCCAAGAAGCCTCGAAAAATAAGAGAATGGAAAGTATCACAAAATCCAGGCTCATAACCTATAAAAAATTGTAGAAGCAAGGGGTGAGTACCAAACCACACGGTACTCAGCAAGTAAACTTCTAAGCACGAGCTAAGGGAATAGAATACAAGTACTCATTTACACAACAACCGAACCTCCACAACTACAACCTGCATAAAACCAGCTCAACCTAACACTTCACAATTTACAAAGCACATAGCTCAACCACAACAGTCTAACAATTTCACATCTTCAACAACAAGCTCAATATTCATCAGTCACAAGTTCCACAGAAAAGCACCCACAAGATCAACAACACACAAGATCAAGTTCACCAATAATAAAGAAGTGCAATGCAATGTCAAGTATAGTGATGCATGTCTTACCTAACGATACACACCCACTGTCTCTCAGTCCGGGACCCATCAGAGACATATATGTCCATGCATCCGGCGCGGTGCATGACACATCCCTCGATAATAGTATCCATCACGGCGCGCGATACGTCCATCGATATATAGTATCCATCACGACGGGCGATACGTCCCTCGAAATGGTTCATCCTCTTTAATTTCATATTCTTTCTCAATTCACATAACATTTGTCACAACCATGTCTCAGAACAATGCAAATGACATGTTCACAGAAATAATGAGGAGATGGCCATTTTCATAACATTGCACAATCCAATACAACACAATCATGATACAACATCAACAATGAATCAATAAGCCTTTCAAAATCATTCTCAACACATCACACACCAACAATTATTCACATTGCCTTTTATTACCCCTTTTTCATCGTTAGAATTATTCAACATAGACAGCTCAACCCATCACCAAGTCCCATTACTCCCCAACACATACAACAAGGAAAACATGACTCTATGCACTTAACAAGGGTTTAGAAATCCACTTGCCTCAATTAATCAACAATTCATTCCGGGACTTGAGCCTTCCCCTTTTGTTGAACGTCCAACTCAAAGCAATCTATTCAAATAAATGACCACAATAAGATTTCAAAACTAACAACACTCATATTACTATGTGTTTAGCCTTGACCCAAAAACTCACCCAAGTTTATAATCAAGTTCCTAAATCTTGATGTCAATTAACATTTCAATTATCATATTTTCCAAGTTTCAAGCCTAGGGTTAACTTTCAATTTCTCCAAATAATACAAACCTAATAGTTTTCATATAGTAGAATATACCAATATTTAATTACATATAATATATTAAAATTGGTGTTGCATGATTGATAGTAAGAGATATACTCAATATTATTTTTTTGATGCCAAGATATAATGCCAAAACTCCCAAATTCAAAAATGGCATAATTCATTCTCTCATTTATATGTTTACATATGTTCTGTGCCATGATTGGCTCATCAATATGCATTCCTTAATTAACAATCATTGTGCACTTCACTATGCCATAATTTCCCACCAAAATTGTCCCCAAACTCTTAAAGAATTATCTTAACCAAAGAAAACAAATTATACCCTAATATTGTTCATCCGCCAACCATCAAATCCTTATCAATGCCCTCTAACCCATCCATATATATATAAATAAACTTGAACCATAATGCGATAACTATGAGGAAACTCCATAATTTAAGCTAAATTACGTAATTTGGTTCCTCAACCATGAGAACCAGTATTAAATCTACAAAAGTTATTGATGCAGAATGTTGCCTCTAAGTTTAAAATCACACCTTCATAATGATTGGCTAATCATTTATCCATTATTGCTCCATAATCATTAGCATATAACTATCCAATACTTGATTTTTGACCCTAGGTTTTAATGGCTAACATTATGCCTTGAATATACGTATAAAATTACTAGCAATTAAATAATTTCACCCCACCAAAATAATATAAAATATTGATTGATTAGTACCTATCTTGATATCACGTTGTGAACCAAAAAAAAAGATTGAAACTTTACCTGGAAGGTTTTTTTTCCCTTTGTTGTCCTTGTCGACGCCGCACAAGGTAAGTTTTCTGCCTTCTCTTTCTTTTATATTTCCGAATTAATTATGTACTAAAAAATGATAAATTCTATAACTTTTATTTTAATATATATGGGTCTAATGGTATAGAGTTTTAAATAAGGGCAAATTACAGAAATCACATACTTTTAAGACAAAATTACAATTTATCCCTTAAAAGTTTATAATTGCAGAAATCCCACAAACGGATACAATAATATAAGCGCTGATACATTAATCTGATGCGCGAGATACATTAATCGTTAAGTAAGATACATTACATTTTATACATGATACACTAATTTGATGTACATTTTATACATGATACACTAATCTGATGCGCGAGATACACTAATCTGATGCGCGAAAATGAGGAATTTTGGAGATTTGTAAAATTTATAGGGGATAATGGTAATAAGAAAACTAAAAGATGGGATTTCTGTAATTATTCCTTTAAATAAATTAAAGATTTGGCCCATTAACCATCAACTAAATAAATAAATTATTTAATATATACCCATCAATTAAATAACCATAGTTATCGAATAATTCAAAAAATTTACACCAACTTCACGACTAATAAAAAATTACTTGGGGCAACTAACAAGAGGGGTAAAACGCTAATTTTTCAAAAATGACCTTCCGGGTCATTACAAAAGAAGATAGTGTTTGGTAAGGCACAAGATATGGTTCTTGATGCGGGATATGTGCTTAGTTTTAAGGGGAGAATTTGTGTTCCCCGAGTGGATGACTTGATTCAGAAGATGTTGACAGAATCTCATGGTTCACGATATTCCATTCATCCGGGTGTGAGCAAGATGTACCGAGATTTGAAGCGACTATATTAGTGGCCTGGTATGAAGAAAGACATAACTGAGTTTGTGGCTAAGTGCCAAAATTGTTAGCATGTAAAGTATGAGCATCAAAGGCATGCAAGTTTCCTTCAGAGAATGCCAATTCTGGAATGAAAGTGGGAAAGGATAGCTATTGATTTTGTGGTTGGTCTCCCCAAGACTTTGGGGAAGTTTGATTCTATTTGGGTAGTGATTGACAGATGGACTAAGTCAACCCATTTTATTCCAGTCAGAATAGATTATAATGCTCAGCAGTTGGCTAAGGTTTATATGAAAGAGATAGTGAGGTTGCACGGGGTGCCCCTTTTTATCATCTCAGACCGTGGTACGCAGTTCACATCTAAGTTTTGGAGGAAATTGCATGATGGGTTGGACACTCAACTCACTTTTAGCACAACTTTATCAGCAAACGGACATGCAGTCAGAGAGGACTATTCAAGTGTTAGAAGACATATTGAGAGCATGTGTGATTGACTTTGGAGGACATTGGGATAAGTTCCTACCATTGTGTGAGTTCTCTTATAAAAACAGTTACCACTCCAGCATTTACATGGAACCGCTCAAGGCACTTTGTGGGATGGGATATAGATCACCCATAGGATAGTTTGAGGCTAGAGATGTGAAACCTTTAGGGGTTGACTTGGTGAAGGATCCTCAAGATAAGGTAAGAAGCAACCAAGCTAAGCTCCTAGTAGCCCAAAGTTGACAGAAAAAGTATGCAAACCATAAGGTAAGAGACATGGCATTACAGACTGGTGAGAATGTTTTTCTTAAAGTACCACCCATGAAAGTGGTGATGAGATTCAGCAAGAAGGTCAAGCTTAGTCCTCGATACATTGGACCATTTAAAATTTTGACTGTGTAGGGCCAGTGGCTTATAGGTTGGCTTTACCTCCTAGCTTATCGGGAGTTCATCCGGTATTTCATGTGTCCATGTTGAAAAAGTATCATGGGGACGGGGATTACATCATAAAATGGGACTCAATTTTGTTAGACAAAAACCATTAGTATGATGAGGAACCGGTTGTAATTTTTGATTGCGATATCCGAAAGCTGAGGACTAATGAGATAAAGTCCTTGAAAGTTCAATGAAGCATCGTCTAGTTGAGGAAGCTACTTGGATAATCGAGAAGGATATGTGAGACAAGTATCCCAAGTTGTTCAACGTTTTAGGTACTACTCTACCCTTATTTTACCCAGTTTTTCCTAGTTGATCAATCGGTGAAGGGTGATGGTTAAATTGATATCTATTGTAACGATCTGTTTTCGTCGTTTGGGAAAAGCCATTGGGGAAAGAATTGGGAACAGAAAACTTTTGAGTAGTGACTTGAAAATTCTTAGCCTAGTCCAGATTTGGACGAAATCTGAGTCAAATGAGGTCTAGGGAAATCTGGTAATGAATGAGAGATTTAATAATGAATTTGGTTACATGAGTGGATATCCAAGACATTAGGGAGCTCGTACGACTTTACAGAATCGAATTCGGGTGAGTAGAACTCCCAAAACTAATCTTAGCGTGAACGGGTAGTTTTTGAACGTCAAGTGTTGAAGGTGTGTTGTGAAATGGGGGTTTGAAACTCTAATTCCAACGTTTTGTCTCCACGAAAGCCGCTAGGGCGAGGCCGCTGTGGCGGGATGGGGTCCGCCGGAGCGGCCCAGTCGCAAATTAAGTCGAGATTAAACCCATTGTACAATTTTCATTCTTGAGAACTAAGAAACGACCCATGACAAGTTCTTGATAGTTTTCTTCCTCTTCTAGCGCTAAATGTAAGGTTTTTACTCCCCTAATCCATTTTTCGATCCATAGAACTTAGATCCTTGGGTGATTATCATTGGGAGAGGGTTTTGACTTGAAACTAATGGTGGAAAAAGTCATAAGTTCGGTATTGGGATCTTGGGTTTGGCCTAGGGTTGATAATTTCGATTTTAATCTGGGTAATTAGGCCTTGTTTATTGATCCTTACATTAATTTATTGTTTTTAGACCACGAACAAGCGGAAAGAATCTGGAAAAAGAAGATTTAAGTGCCCTAGGGGGATTCAAGTTTGATTTCGAGGTAGGTGATGGTTTTATTTCATGTTTGTGTGATGTATGTTGGTAATTGCTTCATTGTAATGCATGTATGTATGTGAATAAAGCACTGTTGATCAAACCTAATGAAATGAGTATGAATGAACAAATGTATGCCATGATTCAACACTTGATTGTATGATTATGAGTATGTACATTATGAGTGTGAATGTGATTGTAGTTGCGTTGATTGAATCGGGTATCATGTTTCGACACATACATTGGATCATGTGTCACGTTCTGACACATATATTGGATTGAGTGTGAAGTTCCGATACACTAATTGGGATCATGTGTCACGTTCCGACATATTAACAGTTTGGGTATGGGTTCCATGAGAGGACCGTTGTATTGTTATATATATTTGCTATTGAGAATGTGGAATTGTACATTGATCCTGAAATGATAACCGATGTGTGTATATATTCTGTATATGTTATGCTTACTATTTTGTGACTGCTTATATATATTTCGCTTACTAGAATAGCCGCGTATCCTACTAGTACACTATGGTTGTGTACTGATACTGCACTTGCTTGTTCTTTGTTAAGTACAGGGCATCTTCATGCGGTTATTGATAGACCTCAGATAAGAGATCAGTGTCGAAACGGGATTTCAAGGGTGAGCCAGTTATTTCAGACTGCCATGAAGTCATTCTTATTGTTTAGTTCATTTCCTTCGAACTTAGACTATTTATATAATTCTTATGTTTGTTGGGGTTGTACCCCTTTTTCTTAGACTTGTTGCACTTTAGATGTTTTGGTACAATGACTTTCAGGTTCTAGGGGTTAAATTTCTGCGTTAGTTGGTTAGTTATTCATATAAACCTTTGGAGTTTATGGGAACTCTATATAATTTCTGCATTTAAACCTGCTTATATATCTTTAAATGCCTATCTTTTCGTTAAGTTGTGTAGTTGAGTCGTAGTAGTGGTTCTCCTACTGGAGGTT
This sequence comes from Solanum acaule, assembly GCA_036250505.1. Taxonomy (NCBI): domain Eukaryota; kingdom Viridiplantae; phylum Streptophyta; class Magnoliopsida; order Solanales; family Solanaceae; genus Solanum; species Solanum acaule. The sequence goes on from JAJOOR010015053.1 coordinate 18,261, forward strand.
TAGTGTGGGTGTCAATCACGACGGTCTAGGTCGTGGCAATAAGTTGATTGAAATCAGTTTTCATTCTCTCAAAAACGTTTAAGCACGTTAGGAAAAAGTTCAAGAGGAGAAAATATGAGGTTTCAAGAATTCTTCAAGGTTTTGGGGAAATCGCCAAGAACTTGGTTCTTTCGAGGTACGTAAGGTTTCTCATAGTGACTGATTTGTGCATCCTCACGCCAAGTATGTATTTCATTGAGTAAATTATCCATGAAATCGTTCTGTAAGAGTTCTTGAGAAATTCTTAAGGTTTTACTTCATTCTTTATCAATTGAGTCATGTTGAAATGTTAGAGTGAGGGTGTTGCGAATGAGTGATGTTCTTGATGTAATTTGAGTGGATTTTCGATGAATTTTGTTGGTTTTATGAATCTAGATAAGTTTGGGATGAATCATTCGATTCCAAATGGGTTAGGCCATGAATTGAACAAGAAAAACTCGTCAAAATTCTGGGTTTGGCCTTGCGCGACACGCCCCCTGTCACACCCCAAGCTTACTCCCTGGGCGGGACTGGCACTCGAGAACCATTGTTGGCCCTAAGCGAACCCTTGGTGTGGCTTAACTCATAGCGAAAGACTTAAATAACAAGATAATAGTCTGAAAAGATAACTCATGAAATAACTTAGAATGTCTTAAAATAACATTCAACTAGCCAAGATGGCAACTCAAATCTCATAGCAAAACATCTTACATACAAGACTAAAAAAATCATGTCTAATTGTCTATGAAGCCTCTAACAAACTAAGATGGACGTCAAGACAAGACTCACGACATCCTAATGGACTAAACATACTGAAAGCAATAAAAGGGATCCTTCGGAAGCAAGGAGGCTCACCAATAACTCTGAAGTCAACGATGCACTGGATGATGATCCTGGTTACCTGTATCTGCATCATAAAAAGATGTAGGCCAAATGGCATCAGTACATTGAATGTACGAGCATGCGGGGGAAAATCTAAACAAGACATAAGCTTGAAAGGAACTGAAAGAACAACCTGGTCTCAACTGAACTGAACTGAACTTATTTCAATATAAAGTAGTATAAACAAGTGCAATATAAAGAAATGCTTTTTAAAACATGGCTAACAACTATGTGTATTTGGAAATACAATAGTAACTCTGATATGTATGCAAGGATACAATATAACTCTGAAATGTATATAAAAATACAAAATAATACTGTTGTGGGAGTTTCTCTAACCAACAACCATCACTTAAGAGCTATTGTGATGATACAACATTTTGCCTCGTGCTGCCAGGGTCGTCCTATACCTTGTCGAGGGCATAGAACCTGACTACTAAGTGGATCCACTAATCTATGCTAAAAAGCACTAAGGAATCATCTAAAAAGTATGACCCTTTTCTACCCATGATAACTACATGGTTTATGGGGGCTGGGAGTTGTCTGAACTCTCCCCTATATCGGTGCTCAATACTAATCCCAAATAATAATACTAGCTCTTATGTTTAAAAACATACTTCTTTCTGTGGTTTGAGATAATTGCTCAAAACATAGCTCAAAGGCTCCTTTGAAAATCTCAGTTTCCTTTCTTATTTAAATGTGAAAACATTTTAAACTCTTTGGGAATACATAGTCCCCATATACTCTTTGATGAAATGAACTTCAACTTTACTCTTTACTCAACTCAAAACTCAAGTATTAAAACAAAGTTAAAACGTTTGTAAAAGACTTTTGGAAAACTTTAAGAACTTCTCTTAACTTCTCTTTACTTGACTCTTAACTTTCCTTGAATTGAATTATTGATTCAAGGTTCATGATCTCATGTTATTGATGATTTCATGTTTCTTTGACGTACCTTAGAGTGTAGGAATCAACTAGGAAACATAGGTACATTACAAAGGAACTAGTACGAAAAGAAGTGGGAATAAGTAGAAGAAGTGGCGTCCCTGGCGCGGGGAGCCAGACCCAAAACTTCAGAATTGAAGTTGGGGCATGCTGGCTAGCGCGGCTCCCCAGGGTCAAAACTTCAAAGCACTTTGTGGGGCGCTCTGAGTGGCGCGGTGCACCACCCCTCTGCCCAGGTGTTTGAAGATTTTTCTTGCTCATTTTTTAACTCTAAACCCTCTAAACTCAATTGGATCTTTCCCCAAACACTTAGATTCGACTACATAATCAAAATATGCAAGAATCTACTTGAAACGACACCTAATTTCATGAATCTACGTCAAGAACTCCTCCACAACTCCAACAATCAAGAACCCAATAGAAACTTCAAACAAATCCATCAAGAACTTAATTTCTAAACCTTCAAGAATCTAAATTCGCTGAAATAAATCATGATTGGCACGTGGGTGAATTAGCCCAACTCTATGTGATCTCACATACTTTGTAGGGATCACCCCTTGACGGAATCCACAAGGAAAATCCTCAAGAACGATGAACTTTGGCTCTTTCTCCTCTTGCGTTCTTTCTCTAAAAATCCTAGCGTGAAATCTTTGAGTACGTAAACTGACCAAATTTAGTTTAGACCCCTAAGTAATTACCAAAAACGAATTAATTTAATTGGGTAATGAAAAGACCATAATACCCTTCTAAAATCCGATTTTGACTTTTCTTATCTAGACAACCCAACTTCAAATGGACATATCTCACTCATAAAACTCAAAACTAAGCAAACTTGATGGCGTTGGAAATATAATTCAAAGATCTTTCATACGGTATCTTGTAGCACACCTAACTCATCCTGAGCTAGGAGTTATGGTCGTTTGAAATTGACCCAAAACTCATACTTAACTTAACTTTGTTAAATTTCCAGATTTTTCATTCTTTCCAAAAATGACTCTTTCTAATTCTAGCTCTTTCTATTTCTTTCAAATAGCGAGGTGTTACACCCCCATAGCTCCCGGAGCGTCAAGCCACTTTCCTTCTCTAACTTCGTTCCATATGTGTTCCTTTGAGTCGAGTCTTGATTCTCTTATTATTATCAACCATCTAAACCTCCATTGATCATCGGAAAATCTTATACATGTCCTAATCAACATTCTTAAACTCACTCTTTGTTTAAATCAAAGTAAAGTTGAGAGGGAAGTAAACACTTAAGAGTTTTAAAGATTATTTATATATCTTTATCTATACTCATGTACCTATATTGATTTTTGAACCTGAAAGATAAGTTCATAAGTGCATGTTTTCAAGAATGTAAACACGTCCAATGTTTTGAAAAGTATTTCAATCAAGTAAGAAGTACATTCCTTGTAATGGGTAAATTGAGCATAATGTTATATCTATTATTTTGGAGTAGTATCGAGCACCGAGTTGGGTTAGAGTCTCTTATGATTCGGAAGTCCCACAGAACTACGTAGCTAGCGTAGGATAGGATAGCATTGACTCATCATGCGACTCTTCATTGCCTCTGAGAAGGCCAATTATATAGATGGATCCGTAGTCACGATATCATCATATACCCCGACAAAGTATAGGGTGGCCCTGACAACGTGAGGCGAAACGTTGTATAATTGCTAGGCTCATGGTAATAGTTGTCAGTTAGAGAAACTCCCCACAAGTAAAGTATATTATTTTCATGTTTCTTTCATTGCATATTATATTGTAAAGCTTAAATGGTTTATCACTTCATATTCATGTATTGATCCAGTTATGTTGTTTCAGTCCTTCAAGCAAGATTATTGTTTACTCTAACCTTTTCATGTACCAGTGCATTCAATGCGTTGACGTCATTCGACCTGCATCGTTTCATGATGCATATACATGTATTCAGGATCATCAACAGGCGAATCGTTGAGATTATTATCCACCACAACAACATTTGGTGAGGTCTCCTTGCTTTCAGGGGACTCAATTTCATTTTAGTTAGTAACTTTAAGAGGTGTCGTGCGTCTTATCCCGACATTCATCTCACATTTGTTAGAGGCTTCGTAGACAGATTGAGTAGATGTTTTCCATTATTTTCTCAGGATGTTATGTTTAACTCATGGTTCATGTTAAATATTTTGCAAACACAATATTTCTAAGACTTTCTTAAATGTTAAATTATTCACCTATTTAAGCTTCCACATATTGTTTAATGTCATGTAAGTTATGTAGCCAGGCCAAAGGTTCGTTTGGGGATCAGAAATGGTTCTTGAGTGTCAGTCACGTTTAGGGTGTAGACTCGGGACGTGACAGAGGATTTTCAAAATATATAGATAATTTATTCTTAAAATTTTAATTAACTAGATCTCTTAATGTAAGTTGGAAATCAAGGAGTGTATCTATGTTTAATTAATTTTATTTATTATTCTTTGAAATAATAAATTCATTAATATTTATAATAAAAGACAAAAAAAACATGTATATCTTTGTCATGTAATTTGATTAATTTCATATTATTACAAATAATATGTTCATTAATTTTATGTATCTATTATCAATATATAATGTATCCAATAAACTAAACACTTAGATACATGAGTATCATACAAGTACATTCATATGTATCTTAGAAGTATCTAGTATTAATTTCATGTATTTGTTATCTGGATCTAGTATTAATTTCATTCATCTATTTATATGATCTAGTATTATTTCATGTATCTTTTATAACTATATAATTTGATGTATTAAGTATCAATTTCATACCTTATATCCAAAACATGTATCTCGAATAAATACGAAAATAGTCAGATAATACATTGTAATAACATAACAAATATATATATATAAAATATTAAGATACATAATAAATGACAGATACATATGACAACACTCGGATACTGTGTCAAATACATGCATAAATCTCCAATATTGCGTAAATCTCCAATATATTTATTAGATACATACACATTTAATAAGATATATTGATAGCGCCTAGATTCAACAGGAGAAGTGACACGAAGTTTCCTAGTTGAGTATGTAACCGGCACCATCGTCAATGTTGAATTTGATAAATCTATTGGCTTGAAATCTCTGCTTACAACTATAGTCGATACCCATTGTCTCTGCGCGCGAGAGGCATCTCCCCTTGCAAGAAAAATTGATAGGTACATGGGGGATTGGTTTGAGAGTGAGAAAATCAAAGGCAAAGAATTTGACATGTGTGTTGACAAGCTGTAGAACATCCATTTTAATGAATTGTTTCTTCTTACTGACTACTGATCAAGAGAGGAGAAAGAGGAAGAGTTAGATTTTTACCCTAACTCATATTCCCTCAGAGAAAGATATTTGTTTTTAATTAACATGTTATTTTTTGGAGTTTAAATGTAAATATAATTAATCAATCCAAATTTTAAGGAAGGTGGGTATTTGATTATATCTTTAATAATATATGGTGTAAAATATTAAAAGTGGTAATATATGTAATTGTTTGAAAGTAGAGGTAAAATTAGTATATATGGTAATGATGTATGTCTAATAAAGTAGTTCATTCTAAAATATCCAATAAAAAGATGTCACGTAATAAATAATAATATTTACAAAATCTATTAATTTCAAGTGTAAAGTAGATCAAAAAAGTAAATTGAAGGATATTTTTAATCAAATAGATGAATAAATGATACTCCCTATGTCCCAATTTATGTGATTTACTTTCTTTTTTAGTCAGTCCAAAAAAGAACGACACATTTTTATATTAAGTAACAATTTAATTATAAAATGTCTATTTTACCCTTAATGAAATGATTTACAACCATACAAATTTCTATCATTCATTTTGAACCACAAATTTTAAAAATCTTCCTTTCTTTCTTAAACTCCATGCCGAGTTAAACTATCTCACATAAAATAGGATGGAGAAAGTATATTTAATTCTTTCAATATAATTTAAAAATATTTTTAATCCTTTTCCAATTTTCTAATCAGCAAAAGGTACCCATCCCAAAATATAATGTCTTTTATATGCAGTGCACCATTTTCCATGCCAGCAGCGCACACTCCGTGTAAGTAAAGTTGCACCACCAAAGATCCAGTTTTATATTACCTATATTTTATTTTTAATTGTCATAGTAGCTTTTTTAATAGAGTCAAAGTACAAAAATTTTGATTAATATTTTATGATGTATTTTTCATCATATTAATATAAAAAAGATTGCAATTTATAGTACTTTTCGTATAATTTTTGTATATCTAAATTTTTTGTTTAAATATCAAATTAATGTAATCTAATTTAACTTTGAAAATTAATCAAATTGACTTTTGAAAAGCGTAACATGACAAATAAAAGTGGACAGAGTTATTTATGTATGATTAGAAGGTAATTTATTTATGTATTTAAGAATAAATTAAGGATATCAATAAGTGGAGGATAAAAAATAATAATTTAAGAATAGAATTAGTTTTTCTCATAGAATAAAAACGATTTTTATCTCTAGATATTTATGAAGGATAAATATTTGCTTATATGATTATTGATTAAAGTTAAGATATAGGAGTAACAGTTATAACGCCATAAAACAGAAAAAATGTTTCATCGATTCATTTCACAAAATATTTTTAAAATATCATCAATGAAGTTACGTTATTGTTGATCCCTTTTTACCAAATATTCATCATATTTCAATTAAAAAAGATTTAAAAAATAAGAATATTTTCTATTTTATTAAAAAATAATTACTATTATCTAAATAGAAATTGATGATGCAGTTTACTATGATCTTATACATACGACCTATATTATCAGTTTAAAAAAATATATAAGAAAATTCTATTTAATTGATAAAAAGAGATTAAAAATAAAAAATATTACTTTTCATTTCTATAATAGTTATAAAGGGATTGTTTTTTTAACAAAAAATGCTTCTTCAAAGTCAATATTTTATTAAAAAGAAAAACAATATGGTTTTTAGGAAAAGGGACATTTTCTACCCAAAAGTAATAATGAGGACATTTTTTAACCAAAATATTAATGACATGAGGTTTTTTTGGACCAAAAATATTGACATAAGGATATTTTTGGATCAAACTATTAACGGAGGACATTTTTGAGCTAAACTATTCACGGAGGTCATTTTTGTTCGATTTCATCCCATCAAAACTTGGATTAATATGTAGCTCAAATTAATATTCATGAGAAATCTTATCAAACAATTTATTTTTTTTATTTGTTATTTTTATATTTTCATAATAAAGAAAAATATAATTTTATTAGATATTACAAAAATACAAAAAGAACAAATAAGGAAACAAGAATAAATAAAACAATTAAAACTTATTAGAATGGTGTGTTTTAATCTATTTCAATTCAACTCATTTCAACTTAAATATTTTTTGGACGGATCAATAATCCACTCATTTATTAACTCAATCTATTTTAGTCCACTTAAATTCAACATAATCCGCTTATTTGACACCTTCAAGCATAAATTTCAGATTACACTGAGTACTCTCTCTCAGGTCTAATATTATTGGTTTACTTTTTCCTTTACGCGTTTTAAAAAAAAATCATACATAAAAAATGTTGGTTTTACTAATTATATGCTCTATCCATCAATATCACAATTAATCATGAAGAAATTTTTTTGAAAGCTAATTCTAAAAATAAATCAGAAAAAAATAATTAATCATAACTTTAACTTTATAAATTGACAAGTAACTTAGAGCAATTCTTTAGTGATATGAGATGGAGGCGGTATAATTTTTTCAATAATGTGGTGCTTAGCAAAGGATACTCACCCCTGTTCATGTAGTCCTAAGACCATCAAACTCCCCTAAGCAAAGTTACACCATCTATGGGCGGAGTTTGATCTATAAGATAAAACTATATATATATATATATATAGGGATCCTTATCTACAAGATAAAAAATATCTATATATTATTTTATAATCTATAAGATAAGATAAACTACATTAGTTTAATATTCTCTCTTCTATTTTATATGATGTCGTTTGACTTGACATAAAATTTAAGAAAAAAAATAATTTTGAAATTTGTAATCTAAAATAAGTGATAGATGTTTGTGTAAATCATTTCATCAAGGATAAGATGAGCATTTTAAAGTGAAATTGTGAAGTACTATATATAAAAATGTATCACTTTTTTTGTACTAACTAAGAAGGAAAGTGAGTAACATAAATTGGGACAGAGAAAATATATATATATTTTAATACAATATCATAATGTATAAATTTTAGGAATCACATAGTTTTAATATGAAATTACAATATATCCCTATTTAGTTTGTAATTACATTAATCCCTGAAAAAGTAGAACAAATCGGATACATAATGTGTAGCTCGGATACATTATAAAATAAACCGAATACATAATATGTAGCTCGGATACACATTAAAAACTAGCTCGGATACATTATAAAATAATTTAGAATTAGGAGAGAAATAAGAATTTTAGAAATAGAAGGGAATATTAGATATAAGAGAAACATAAGACTGAGTAATTTTTCCAATTCATATAATGAATTTGTCTTTATCTCATTCTTTAATTTATAATTTTTCTTATTTATGTATTTCTCCATCTCGTTCAATTCAATGCATTGTTCTTTAAACAAATAGTGCTTCACAAAATATCTTTATTTAAAAAAGGGAAAAAAAAAGAAGAGATGAACCAAATGTAGTAATATGTTCCTATAAATACACCATTGGTTGAGAAGGAAATTCACCATTCACATATTTATTAATTAAAGTAGCATTACACAATATGGCTGGAGCACGTCTTAACTTTGCATTTTACTTTGTTGTTGTCCTAGCTGCAACTACTGGTTCATTACCTAATTACCTTTCATCTTATTACACAATTTAAAATTTTATTAGTGTGGGCTAATTTAATTAATTAATGTGTCTATTAATATTTGTTAATTAATTATATTTATGATAGTCAAAAAGTGTTGATCAAAGTCAATTGTAAATTCTTTTTCTATTTCTTCTTAAAATTCAAGCATTACAACAAACGTGATAATGTGGATATATCAAGTTCTTAACTTCTTAAATCAGATTCTATGATTTTAACTCTTATCTTTATTAGAAAATTGTCAACTTTTACTTTTACAGTTATGTTAACAATTCATATAATGATTGTCTTGGTGAAAGAATGTTTTTCAACATTGAATTGATAAAATATTATATAAAACTTATAATTGAAATTTTTTTGAAGAAACCATTTATAAAAAATATTAAGTAATAATTTGCATTTGAAAGTGTAAGATTTTTTTTTAAAACAAAAATACATACGAAGTCTATTTGGATTTTAGGCATCTAATAGAAATTTTACTTTAGGTCTCTGATTACGTTGAGCCGTCCCTGGGTCTTATAAACTTAGGGTGGATTTAAATTCACTTGGAATGAAATTAGAGGGTAAATAATTATATGTAAAGTTAAAGTGCTAAAATAAATTTTGGTTCGGAGGTGATTTTATGTATTTTCTCTTCAGTCAATTATCATATGGGCATGTAAACATCATAATTTTTCTTTGGGCCACCCTATGATTTATATTCCCAACTACCAAACAAATCATGAAACATGTTTTTATTTATTTATTATTTTTTTAAATCTCATGAAACATGCTTGAGTGATCCTCTTTAGATATTTTATTACAATTCAAACTTATAATGATTTCTTTGGTTGCCAATTGTCAAGAAGACTGAAAAGAAACATTAAATGTGCCTTTTGTAAGAATGTGGAGTAAAATCTTGGCATATTACCAGGATTTTTTACTTGACATTAATTCGACAAGACTTATTTTTGTAACAAATTATAGTAATTGTCAAAAATGTTAAAAAATTCTGATAAATCGTCAGAATTACTATGATAATTGTCAAAATTTTGACCATAAATCTTGTCTAATCTGGAAGATTTTTTCACCATTTGATCTAAGAGACATTATCATCGATAACAATTGTAACCTATAACAAACTGTTGCCATTCGCCTCTCTCCCTGAAATTCTCGCTCGCCACTCTCGTTTCTCGCTAGATCCCTTGCCTCTCTCACTTTGATACAAACACAAATATATAAAATGTGTTTGTGTTTGTGTAAAGTGAGAGAAAACTGTATATATACATATCTTTTCGTTCGCCTCTCATGCCCAGAGAATCTCGCTCGCCACTCTCACTCGCCTCTCTCACTTTATACAAACACAAATGTATAAATTTCGTTTGTGTTTGTATAAAGCGAGAGAAAATTGTATATACAAATACATATATTTTAGTCCTATACACTTATAATTATACAGATACAAATCTTCCCCTGCCCAGTTTTCTTTTGTCTTTCTCTCTTCCTCGCTTCATACAAACACAAATTATACAATTGATTCTTTTGTATATATATATTGAAACAAATTATATAATTGATTTTTTTTTGTATATGTATACCGAAATATACATATTAATAGCCATAGCAAACATAAAGTTTTCTATGGAGCGCAATTATACAAACTATAACTATAACATACAAATATGATTTTTATGATTGCTAAACCTAAAATTTACTCTTCTTTATATTTATCTTTGTCTTTGGAATAAATATGTCCAATAACAATGAAAATCAACTTGCATACACGTCAATTATTCTATCGGGTATTTATTATTTCTTATCAATATTAGATATCAGATAGTTCTATTCATCCATGTTTTTATAATTTTTTTGATAAAGTAATTTAAAAAGAAAAATCTACATTCTAATGACTTCGTTCATACACTTAACATTGTTTATACAACACATTGTACAAAAATGTGGCATGTTCAACATCGTTAGGAGTAACCGTTATCAAGAACCGACGTCTCATGTCGACCTAATGATGTTTATATTGGTATTGATGTAAACATCGGATGCATATAAATTTGTACTATTATCTTGCTCTTAAACAATTCTTGTAGAATTTTCTATGGAAAATGCTAGGAAGTTGTACTATGGTGGAGCAGCAAAATCTATTGTAGTAATGAAGACAACCACCTTTTCGTTACTAGGGTGATGTCCAAGCTAATTTACTCACACTTCTACAATTTCATGAATATCAACTATATCTCTCATCAACATAGGTATCGAATAACTTCATCCACTAAGATTTAGGTGGATGACAAGAAATTACCTAGTATATAAATATATGAGTAAATATTATATGTTCATATAGTTCGAATGTGATGACCCGGAAGGTCATTTTTGGAAATTTTGAACTATTCGTTTAACTTAAGTTAATTAATCGATAGTTAGTGGGTTAAAGTGATCATTTATTAAAGACTCTATACCACTTGACCATGGGTTAAAATGAATTAAATTATTTGGGGTTTAATATTTGAGTCATAACTGAAAAAGGAAAAGAAGAAAAGGGCGTAGGGTTTCGGCATCGTGAGTCTCGATCTGCTTCAGGTACTGCATCAAGTGCTCTGCATGCTCTTCATTAATTTCTACATATGTATATGTGTGGAAATAATAATATATTAGGTAGGAAAGGGATGATTTGCTTCGTAAGTTTGTAGATTAGATAGGTGCAGTGTATTCTTTTGTTTTACCCTTAATTCTTTACCAATTATGGATTGGTATTAATGGAGTGATGATTGGGCAATGATTCTTTTTTTGAATTAATCATTAGGAATTAAGAATGGCGTATACAGTATGTCACTGTAAGTTGATTAAGTTGTGTGGTACCAATTGTAAGTTTATTTTTATTATCGTATTATGAATCAATTGTTAATATATTGGTTGGGTGATTGGATTATAGATAATTTGATGTGTATTGCTGAACATTGAAAAGAGAAAAGACAAAATATTTGTCATAAATGGAAGGATAAGGTGAATGGAAATTGGTAGTTGTTCAACGTGGGTCTTGGAAAAATTGTGTGACTAACTTTAATGAAAAGTTGATAGGTAATGATTGCTACACTATGTGTGGTTAGCAATTAGGAATTTGAATTGGAGATACAGTGAGGACGTATGTATTCTTAGGTTCGGAGGTGGTGTTCTTTCCGTGGATGATTGGTAATTTGGCTTAATCTCTTATTATTATCACATTATGAGTTAAGTTTTGGCATATTAAGATAGGTAATTAAATATTAGATCTATCGTATCATATAAATACCATTCGAATTATGATATTGGAAAAGAGTTGAAACTTAACCCTAAGCTTAAAACTTAGGAACTTGATTATAGATTTGGGTGATCGTAT
>JAJOOR010015054.1:0-19557 GCA_036250505.1 Solanum acaule
CTTAATTCCACATTAATTCATCAATAGAATGATTTAGAAAATCATTTGACAAAGGACCCATGTTTAGATTGAAAATTGGGAATTTTGGTCTTTGAATCACTTTTGAAAATCTTTGATAAAACTCCTTGAATGAGAGGTTATTCAAGAATCAAGAGTTACCATACCTTAAGTATTGAAGAGCCATGAAATTGAAGAAGAAATCAGTTGGAAACCCATCTTCTAGCTTGAGCTTCATCAAGGTCTTCAATGGGGTTTTTGAGAGAATCTATTTTGAGAGGGAATGGTCAATTTGAAGAATGGGCTCTAATTTTAGGTTTTGGGGTCTTAACCAACTTAAAATACCCTAAAATAGGTAGAATAACCGTTTATAATAATTCCCCAAAGTACCCAAACTACCCCTCACTTAGTTGGACCTTTTAAACAAGTCAAACTTGAGTTTTATTTTCGCAGATTTCGTCGGGAAACAAGTTCGCGACGCGGAGGTGTTCCCACAACTTTCTAGAAATTAAATTACGAGACAGTAGAGTCCGCGATGTGTCCACGACGCGGACCAAACTTTTTGGCACTTGGTGGAGCAGGTCCGCGACGTGGAGCCACTCCCTCCATGCACAACTTCAAGCTGCCTTGGCAGCTTGTTTGGCCAAGGGTTGGGGTCCTCCTCGGGGACCCTTAAGGTGGTCCCGGGGAGTCGTACCCGAACGTTTTGACCCTAAAAATATTTATTAAGACACTAGGGTCACCTCCACTGATTTTTGACTCCAAACAATACATAAAAACATGAACAACATACTAGAACACACCAACACGTAAAAGACTAGTTTCCGAACGTCTTGGTCGTCCCTTGACGTTTGACTTCCAAACTCTTTAAAACTGACTAAAAAGGCTATTCTTCATTATTTTAACAAGTTATTAATGCATAAAACCCATGTGAGGCTCTACTTTATCCTACTTCATTTTGCGGGTCGTTACAATTATGTAGGTCAATTGGTCATATCATATAATAATATATTTCTTTTAGTATAGTCTTATGTGTCGTCTAATTTGTCAACCATATGATTTGCAAATTATAAGCTTCCGCATGACGCCCTAATCACCTTCAGAACCCAACACTCGCAACCTTCGGATTGGAAGTGAGGGGTGCTTACCATCCGAGCAATTCTCCTCGTCAATTATGTTAGGACTTATTTTATTTCGTTTTTCCTTTTTTTTTTAATTTTTAATTCTTATTTAGAAAAATATCGTTTTAGTTTTTTTTATTACATATTGTTAGAAATCTAATGTGATGGATCGAAAACTAAAAAGTTATCTTAATACTAGTAATAACAACTTTTAAATACGTTATTTCTTAAATTTAAATAGCAATTTTGGTCCTCAAGTTGTTGTCACATTGCAATTTTGATCCTTCTGGTATTTGACTTATTTGACTTAGTACATTAACCTTCAATTAATTAAAATGTGTTATTTTAGTCCCTACGGTTAATGAATATAAAAAAGTTTTGATTAAGAACACAAAGCATTTAACACACTCTACACAAGCGAAGAGTTAGAGGCAAACAAATGCAAGATAATTTTGTGATTTGTTGAATAGACATGTGTGGAAATCGATTCTTTTCACCTTTGAAGGTGAAGTATGAGCCAATATTAAATGCACAACCAATTATGAAGAAAATGACAATTCTTTTAGATACTAACACCATGAAACATAGTTATATATTATCTCAATGAAGATGCAAGATATACTAAAAGCAAAAAAAATAGGTAAAAGTAAGTACATTAAGATCTCGTCAATCTCAAATAAAACAATTCTAACAGTAGATCAAATGTTTACTCCTAAAAGAAGATAACAACGGGGTGTTAGAAGAAATAAAAGGATAACCTAGAAAAAATATATATGTTACTTTAAATAATAATCCTCAAATCTATTAACTTTATTATGGACTAAAATAAAATATTTTAATTAATTGAAGATTAAATATACTAAAGCATATAAACACAAGAATTACAACCGAAATAAAATAAGGAAAAATTATTTGGATGGGTACCTTTTAATAAATAATTACTGATTTTAGCCATACTTTTTATTTATTATCATTTATAGCAATACTATAATAAATCTGCAATATGTATTAAAAGTGAATTATGTATGCAATATTTATGTATTATAACTGTTTTTTTAATAAAATATGTTATGCTTGTTTGGTAAGAAATTGACACATTATATTATAAGTGTATTAAAATGTGTGATAAATGTATAATTTATCAATAAAACTTGTGCTATATATGTTCTATAAATTGTTCTCTATAATATATATTAAAAGTGATTAAATGAATAAAATATGTTATTGATATAAATAGTAAATATTGGTATTTAATATAGTATATTTAAGTAATTTCCCAAAAAAACAATGATTTGAGAACCAAAATTACTATTTTATCATTATTTTCTCTTATCCTTTTGGCAGACCGAAATGGGACGAAGCCCATGCAGAGCCAAGTCCGATGAAATCATTACGCTCTCCATACAGTGTGACCCACAATCCCTTTTTCTTTCGCAAATCAAGTTAAAGCTTTTTTACAGTTAAAAAAGGTCAAAAAGAACCGCTTCAAACTGATTATTCTTACTTAACCGTATCAATCTTCTTCTCCATCAACTTCATTTTTTCTGCGCTTTTTCTCTTCACTCGAAAATGCAAGATCCGTCAAATCCAAATTCCATCAAGTTGCCGACGACAACGTCTTTTTCAGCTGCATTCCGTCCATCTCACCACCGACGAGCTCACTCGGAGGTGAATTTCTGGTTGCCGGAGGATCTAGATCTGGTGTCCGACCTATTTGATGCACCTGCCGGAAGTTTCGAGGAGATCGGGTCGGAGGATGATATCTTCTCTACTTATATGGATATTGAGAAGCTCGCCGGTGGATCTAATCCCACTGATAACGATGCTGCTGCTGATGGAGAGAAGAGGCCACGTCATAGGCATAGTAATTCTGTCGATACTTCAAGTTTGTTGATGACTGAGAGTATTGAAGCTAAGAAAACTATGGCTCCTGATAAATTGGCTGAGCTATGGACTATTGATCCAAAACGTGCCAAAAGGTACTTTTTAAATTGTGATGATTATCAACTTGATCAACTCTGTTTGTCAAAAATGAACACAAACATAGGTAATCTGTCCAATTCATTCAGAATTTTAAGGATTGAGCTCAAGATAATTTGAATTTAATTCAATCTCAACTCATTCAAGTTTAATTCATTTTAAGAAAATCTTCAATTGAGTCCAATTCAATCTCCAATTTCAATATGTTTTGAAAAAATTTACTAAGATATGTTCATATATTAAAGGTATGAATTATTATCTATTTAATATTTTTTAGGATTTATCTATCCATTTGTTAATTTTTAAAAAGAAAATCTTGAGCTGAAATTCGAATTGTGATTATAAAAGTTAAATATCACTATATTATAATTATTGAGATTAATCAGGTCAAATTGGGTGGGTCAAGACCCAATTCGATTTCTATTTCAATTCATTTTAATATCTTCAATTTCAACCCAACCCGTCCATTTGACACTCATACTACTAAGACCATCTTCAACCCACCTCTATTTTACTTTTTATTCTTTATATTTAGAGAGTAAAATAGAGAATGAGCTCTCCAACCCCCTTCTATATTACTCTTTATCCTCCATTTATAGAGATGTGAATAGTACTTCTCCAAATTTGAAGAATTACTATTCACCTCTCTATTTCACTTTTTGATTATTTTAGTATTATTTCTATTGTATCATTCATTAAGTCTTTATTATTTATAATTAATTTTCTAATATAATATAACATCTAAAAACATATTATTGACAAGTTACTATTTTTATCCGAATTAATAATTTTCTAGTCTATTTTTTAAAAAATCGTCACTTTAAATATGTAATTTCAAATTATTTATATTATATGAGGCTATTAATTAAGTCTTTAATTGTTGAATTATTTTCTAAGTAATATAACATCTAAAAAAAACATACTATTGATAAGTATACTATTTTCATCCCGAATTAACAATTTTTCAATTTAATTGTCACTTTAAGTATTTAATTTTAAATTATAATTATTTTTCACTATGAAGAATACGCAAAATCTACATGATAATTCAAACAATTTACTTTTATGTTACAGTGATAAATTATTAAACTACACTTTTTAATGAGCATGAAAATACTTTTTACAATAGTTCAAAATGGAATAGGGGAAGTAAATTAGTACACGAAATAATTGGATACAAGATGAAATTGTTGATTTAAACAATTTTTAGCTACACATAAAAAATATGGACAAAAAATTACTCATTTTGAACTCTGTAATGCATTAATAGAGCATTATGGGAGCAACGTAACAATCTTGAAAGTTGAGTATTTATGTAAAATTTAAAATTAAATTTTACGATAATGCATTATTTATTATGTAATTGTATTTCATCTATGATTTCACTTTTATTTGAATTGATTGTTAGTATGTATTATACATAATATTCGTTGTACTTTATTTTATTTAGAAATTTAGAATAAAATATAATTTTATATTTAATGAAAAAATTGAAAAGAATAAAATTTATATCACACGAAGATTATATAGATTATAGGGTAATTATTTACAAAAAGAAGAAATGATTTATATTATGAAATAAGAAAATAAAATTGAAATAGAAATAATAATATAATATTGAGAAGAGAAAAAAAAATTCTTTTTTAGAGAGTAAAATAGAGAATTGGATTGGAGTTGATTGTCTGAAAAAATAAAGAATTCTATATTTATAGAGTAAAATAGAGGATAGGGTTGGAGATGCTAAGTGATCGTTGATTCGCCTCACCGAAATTTTGTTCTTCTCTGTTAACTTATGCCCCTGTTTTCTTTTCATGGATCTGAATTTTCAGATAAAATTATTTCTATTGAAGAAGATTATGAAGCTAATCAAGTTGTTTTTCTCTCTTCACTGCTTTGCTGAAGAACGAAGTGAATGAGGAATGTCATGTTTTTGTTCTTACTCATTTTTGGTATTGAGTATTATAGAACACTCGAACTCAATAGGGCAGCTACTAAACCCATACACACAGAGTAAGTAGAAATTTCTTTGAAGCAAGTATATACAAATGCTAAAGCACACACAGTAGAAAGAAGGGCAGTGAAGCACCAGGTTGACTTAGTGATCAATGATGTGGATTGAGCGTCATAAGGTCTCAGATTTAATTTTCAATTGAGACAAAAATATTAGATGATTTCTTTTCATGGCGTATCTAGAAGGGGTGCCGTGGGTTCACGTGAACTCATGCTCCTCTCTCTAGATTATATATAGTAGTGTTATATTTTTAAGAAAATATTTAAATATAGATGTGTCAACTCACATTAAAAGTATCATATAATAGACGAAAGGGAGTTACTCGGATGGTAAGCACCCCTCACTTCCAACTCGAAGGTTGCGAGTTCGAGTCACCAATGGAGCAAAAGGGGTGGGAGTTCCTAGGGAGGGTAAAAAAAAAAAAAAGTATCATATACTAATACAATGATAATTGGTGCACTTCTCTAGGTGAGGATATAAATTTAAATCTTAGTATTTATCTTGTCTTTTTGAATAACACCTCTCCAAATGGTTATCGATTACACTTTTGGCGTTTCAATTAATTTTTCTTTTATTTTTTTCTTTAATCTTTCAAAATTTTCAAGTGTGTTACATCAAAAAGTCCTAAAAAATTAGCATGGTAAATTTTTTATATAATTAAACTATATGTGTACATCAAAATTTAAAATTAGTAATATTATATATTTTTGACCTATAATTTTTAAAATTTAATGGTTCATATTAAGAACCTAAAAGTCAAAACGATCAAATTTATATTTTAGATGCATTTTTTCGTAATCGTGCACCCATCTTACTAAAATTCTGAATAATTCTCTGGTTTCTTCTCATATGTTCTAGCCTTAATGGGCAGAATTACCTGAAACCTATTGCTGGTGGGAGGTGATAGGTATCCCATGAAATTAGTCAAAATGCGCGAAAGCTGACCCAAACACCACAGTTATCTAAAGAAGGGCGACAAAGCACCTAGATGAGTCAAACCAAAGCTTTTAATCAAAAGTTCCTAAACTAGAACATTGATCACAAACCTTTATGTATGTTGCATGGAGAACAATTAGGACACAAGGTAAGCGAGATAAATACCAGATTTTGGGGTCTGAAGTTGGTAATTCTTCATTTCTCACCAAGAACCATTGTGTGCCCCAGATTTATCTTTCTATCAAAGCTTCATTCCGGAGCTTTAATTAACTATCCAAAACGAAGCTATGGAATTCAGAGTCTTTTTTGCAAGTACTTTTGTGCATACTAACCCGCATCTTGTCTAAGAAGCACGTGTACTCCAAAGAGGAATTCATGCTCCTATAGCACAAAAAGAATCTCCAGCACTCCACAACGAGTATGTGCAAACAAGAGTTTCACTTGCATCCAAAGACAAAATTTAAGTCAAAATGCTACATATAGATACATATACCACATCACTTATCAGTTAATGATCAATTTACATGAACAATTTATGCTATTGAGATGAAATGCATAGTATCACTTTGTAAGTTTGCTGAAGTATACATGTATTGATAAGGGAAGAAACAGAGAAGAAATTCTTAAGTTCAGATCTGCTATTTTTCTGACTTTGAGAATTTTGCGCAGGATTTTGGCGAATCGGCAGTCTGCTGCTCGTTCTAAAGAGAGAAAGGCCCGTTATATATCTGAACTTGAGAGAAAAGTTCAGACCCTTCAAGCAGAAGCGACCACTCTTTCTACACAACTGACCCTTTTCCAGGTACTTCTTTCTTTTATAGAACTTGGTTCTAAGTTCTAAAATCTCTAGGTACTTGCAGAAACATACAACTTATTCCACGACTTTGGTTATTTTTGGTCTGTAAACTTCGGCAGAGGGATACAACTGGGCTAACTAATGAGAATACAGAGCTTAAGCTCCGGTTGCAAGCAATGGAACAACAAGCTCAATTACGTGATGGTATGCTATTGCTTTCCGCTGCACTGTTGCAATATTGTCTTTTGGTATAAATAGTCATTTTGCCCTTCCATCTCAAAATTGTCAGCTACTTATAAACTCCTTGCCTGGAGGATGGACTGAACAAATAAAATCTAATATTAAACGACTTACCTTATCCCTCTACACTGAGATAATATAAAAGTTTCATCTGTGATAGAGCAACTACTGATGTTGTGCAAATCTTTCTCATGCCGTTCCAAATTTACAGCTCTGAACGAAGCACTGAAACAGGAAGTTGAAAGACTTAAAATAGCTACAGGGCATATATCAGCTTCCTCAGATGCATACAATTCAGGAATGCAGCAAATTCAATATAACCGACCAGCATTCTTTCCTCATCGGCCGCATCCAGGGTCAAGCAAATCACAGAACATACAGATGCCACAGTTTCACCACCTCCAGGGCAGCATGTCTAATCCGCGTCACCCTCTATTTTCGGGCAGCGCACAGGCTCTGGCAGACGCAACGCAACAAGATCCCCTCGGTCGTGTTCAGGGTCTTGATATTAGTAGCAGGGGTTCTCATCTTATAAAGAGTGAAGCCCCCTCCATTTCCGCCAGTGAAACCAGCAGTACATATTCTAATTGAGTTGCCAATTTGTGCATTACCCTCCCAACCATATTTATTAAACTGTCCATAGACTGACACGTGTTACTAAACCGTAGGAACTTCATTATTCTTAAATTTTTTTGATTAGTTATTTGTCCCATTAGAGTCGAGTTTAGGTTTAACAGGTCATGAGATATTTCTGTTTCTGTTCAGTTTCCTTTCTTAATCTGAACCAGACCTTGTGATTTATTCATGTAACGCTTATAGGAAGGTTGTCCACTGTCACCACTTCTCGGTGTTGCAGTGTCATTGTCTTTGTGTTGTTGCATTTTTTAGTGTGTGAACTACTTCACTCTAGACTTGAATAACTAATGTATGGCTCCATAAGTTGTACTGATAAATTATTTCATTGTATTAGTTGTAAACTCACCCTGTTTCTTACCTACGGTTTCTCTCTGAGTTGTAGAACATGTTTTTCACTTCATTTCATTGCCTGGACTAACAATAACCTACTTAATGTAATTCCACAAGTGAGGTCTAGGGAGGGTAGAGTGTAACGCAGACCTTACCCTACCCCTACCTCATGGAAGTAGAGAGGTTGTTTCTGAAAGTTTCTTTTGCTGGACTTGATATGCATAAATGCAGGCTCCACTGTTTATCAGCTAGGTAAACTATTTTGTTTGAGCGCCTGAATGTTGAGCCACTTGTATGTAATAGATAGAAATCAAGGGAGATAGCTTCAGATTCCTCCACAGAGGGAATGCAATAGAGGAAAGACTACTTATGGATATAATTCTGGATAGGATTGAATTGGAGGTATACAGATGGACGATGGTTGAGATTTCTCTTTAACGCCTCGTCAGTTAACAATTCTGGAGGACCTTGAAAGCTGAAGATACAAAGATGACATGCCATATCTGAACAATGTTGAATGGAAGAGATTATTTAGAATTTTCTCATAGAGTGGAAGATGGTGAAATTTCTCTTTTGTATTTGTTATATTTTTGTTCTTTTCCAGAAGATTCGTTTTCTTTTTTTAGCTTTTGATTTATGTAAAAAGACACTCATTTGCCCTGAGATTCTCATTGTATATCAATCATTTATGTGGAAATTGTTGTTCAGGAACCATTCTTTCATTATTGGTTTACAGAATTCGTGCATCCACAATAAGAGTGCGGACAGACATTTTTTGGACACAACGTCCCAAAACAAAAGAATGTTTTGGGGCCCAACTCCAACAAATAAGCTACTTGATTCTCAAAGTCTAATAAGTATTTTTGTATCTAACAACATTTCATCACGCCATTGAAAGAAATCCAGAAACTTGTCCCGCTCTATTATGATGGAAAATAGAAACATAACTATTCAATTTAGGAAAAATTACGCGGATAAGCAAACATATACTAGTTAATTAGCTAACATAGCCATAGTTTGAATTAAGTAGGGCTCGCAACTTAATTTTAGCTGTAATTACGTAGCTTATACATATACAAATACAAATTATACACATTTATATACAATTATATGACAGATATACAAATTTCGCTCGTCTCTCTCCTCCTTCTGCAAATAACCCTTATTATTAATTTATATATCTTTTCTCTGTTAATTATAAGTGCTTTTGCTTGTAATTAGACAATCCTAAAATTTGTGAATAATGGAGAGACTACTAAAAAAAACCATTTTCTACTTTTTTGGGGTGTGAAAGGGAAGGTTTTGGATAAGAGAAAGAAAAAAGGACTTGGTGAGAACTACACTTCAAATATGATAGATAGAAAAACCAATTTGCTTGTAGCTTTTCATTTTCCTGTAAGTTGTGAATTGTGATTATGATTTATGGGGCATGTCATGGATGAGTGACATATATCTACCGTAATTCCATGACCAATAAAAAAAAAATCCACAAACCTACGCATTAATCTCTTTTTCCTAAAAAGAAATATATTTCTTCCGTTCCTTTTTAGTTGTCATGATAACTGATAACGTTTGACACAACCCTTAAGAAAAAATAAAAAGGAGTAGTATTGTTTAACCAATGAATTCTCTCTTAATTATTTAAATTGACAACTACTCCCACCGTTCCTATTAGTTGTTATCATTTTAGGTTTCATATCCTTTAAAAAATTATGTAAGTTTATCATCGTACCCTTATTAAGTGTTCTCTTGAAGTCAAATTTTCAATAAATGAACATGAATTAATTTACTTTGATTAACTAATTTGACCAATAAACATGAATCAATTACTTTGTTTTCTTATGTTGGACAAATGTATATTTTCAAGGATAATAACATTCAAAGGGTAAAATAGGAAGAATAGTGTTATTTATGCATTGACTTATGAAATATCGAATATTTAGGACCATCTATTTTTAGTAAGGACGACATATAAATAGGAATGGAGGAAGTATTTTGAAACAAATATTTTTAATATACATGACAACTAAAAAGAAACGAAGGAAATAATAAATAAAAGAAAATATTCCTACGTACTTTCTTATGAGTTATGATTATTGAACTAGGAAAGATAACTAGAGGTGCGAAAGTGAAAGTGTAACAATTAGCACCACCGATGTGGTGTGATGAATAAAATTCTTTTACTTTTATTAAAGATTTCAAATTCAAACAGTAGGAACAAGAAATCTTTGGTTTATATACATTGTTTTTTTATTAGCTAGGTATTACATCACGTTATCTGGTTCAGCTTGATTATAAAATTAAATATAAAGTGTAATAATTGGTTATATAGGATAAGGAGCTAGACCTAAAAGAGAAACTTGAGATGAAATTCTCTTTTCATCTATCGCTATGTTGTATACAATAATGAATTACGTGCCTATTATGAAAGTGGATAAATCCAACATACTAGTATAAATCAAAAACAATTTGTTACGTTGAGTCACATATATAGTCCCAATTAGCATTTAACTCTGAAAGGCACCACACGTTTCACTCCATATTTATTTCAAATAATATAAGGCTCACATTCATTATTTCCCTCTCATAAAAATGACTATGAAAATACACTAGTAACTACTCTAGCACACACAATGGGACCAAAAATACCCTAAGAAATAAGAAGACCACATAATTGCACATGGCAAAGGTAGAGAAAAGACACTTATGATATAGAAAATCAAGTGTGGGGCACTTTTGTGGATGCTCTAAGTGACCATGTCATTAAATAACATCCACTATTTGTAAAATTGTGTCTTGTATCTTGAATCTCTATTGGACATATTTCTTGTATAGTAGGAGGCAAGGCCCTCTTGTAGAAAGGTACATTGTGTTAGGGTCCATTTGCCATGTTATTGAATTTCAATTGGGAGATATATGGCTCACAGTTAGTTAGTAGAAACAAAGGGACAATTCTCACTTGGTATTGGCTCCTAACCTAATAACATTTGGATGAAATACACATGACCTTTTTGTGTTTTTTCATTATTACAAACCTAAGTTTTAATCATTTGGTTTTCCCACTTGGTGATACTCCCTCCGTCCCTTTTTAGTTGTCCACTTTAGAAATGACACACAGATTAAGGCAATAATGATTAGCACAGTGAAGTTACAATTTTATCCTTATGACAACTTGTCACTTCAAAATTACAACCACTTCTTTGAATTCAAGTGAAATAAATTGGAGGGAAACAATATACACTTTTACAATTTTCAAGAAGTATAAATAAGGGTATAATAGGAAAAAATTTGTTGCCCTTTCTTGATTTGTCAAAATGGACAACTAAATAGGGACAACCAAAAAAGGAAATATGGACAAGTAAATAGGGACGGAGGGAGTATTTCATTAGTCTTGATCTCCATGTATTCTTCCCTTTTTCAGCCGGTAATATAGTCGTATTGTAACTTATTTCAATTAAAAGTACTTTATTCAAATATAATAGTATAACAATAATTGCTGATGAAATTGACATGAGACGTCAATTCTGAATTAATTTCATTTTATTATTATCTTTTTTTCAAAAAATAGAGAATAACTTCATATTACTGTCCATGATCTAAAACTTAATGAATTTAGATTAATATAATCTTATCGTGTATATATATATATATATATATATATATATTTGTTTTACTCAACATCAACTTATCTCTAGTTTAAGTTTGTGAGTCATTTTGAAAATGTGTCTCTAACTAACTAAACTGAGTTAAGGCAAAATATTATTGAACTTTATGGAAATTGTAAATCCCAAAATGCAACTTTCATATATTCTCAACGTGAAAAGGACAAAAAATATCTTAGGGCAAGAAAAAAAAATTGTAGTAATTATTGGACGTCTCCAACTCCAACTTCTCATTTTTTTCTTTTTTCAAAAAACTCTCTTTAAAAGGTTCATTTACCAACCGGGGCATCTATAGTATTATAACTATTCATCTTTAAAATATATTCAGAAGTCTATTCATATTTGGATTTTTCAAAAATCATGCTTAATATATAATAATGATAATAATGTATTTTTTTCCTCACCCTAAGATATGATAATGACGTACGGATATACTAGGGGTCGTAATGTCTGCTTCTTGCATGTTACCCTAACATGGTAGGCCCTAAACGTTCTTACATTATAACTAACCCTATTTTCATTTCAATTTATTTGTCCTATTTTAATTTGACTCAAAATTTTAGAAAGTAAACGAACTAAGAAGAAAATGAGTGAAAATCATCTACACCCTCAAACTTTGGCTTATAAATCAATCCCTCCCCCCCACCCCCCAACCCCCAACTTTGTGAAATAATCAGTATCTCACTTTATCTTATGCAAAGTCTATTTAATGCTTGTCATTTTTAACGGAAAATGTTTTGAGAGGGATTTGAGGGGTAGATATACGATTAATTAATCTAATGTATGTGTTGAAACCCTTTGTATTATTAAGACTTGAAAATTTATAGTATTAGTAATACATACATCAATAACAATAGAATGTACGCATAGACTAAAAAAAATGTACCAAATATACACTAAAAAAATATACCAAACAAAATATTAATATATAATACAAAGAGTAAACGGAGGGCATTTTTATTCTTTTCACATAGTTTGATGGTAAGGACATTTTTGAGCCAAACTATAAAAGGAGGGAATTTTTATTCTTTTTACATAGTTTAAAGATATTTTTAACCCTTTATACACTATCAACCCATCCCTTAGAATCACTTTTAAAAAATTGGTCAAATAGTAATTATTGCTCAAAAAAAATTTAAAAGTTTATTAGTCAAACACTATTTATTTCTCATCAAAAGTGCTTAATAATTTTCATAATAATTTGATTATAGAAGATTGACCAAACATTATATAATTAGTTTGAATAAAATACAAATGATTGATGTATAGAAAAAATCACGATTATAATATCATTATTCATTGTAGCACGTAAACTAATTACTTGGTTGATTTTGTCTTATTAAGCTAACAAATTTGCATAATTTGTGGACTAACCACGTGTACTTGTTTTTTTTTTTTCTTTCTAAAATATAATAATTAATAGAACTTCTAGGACGGTTACCTATGAAGAATTGAGCTGCAATAGTTTGTTTGTTGGCGTTTTTTAACATATGGACCTAATCTTACAATTAAAAAATGAATAGCCAACAACTGCCTTTTCATGTTCATGGCATAGCATCTGTTTAGTTAATTTTGATGCCTCATATAGTATGGTTTGGCACATTTTTCTTTTTGCCTAATTTGTTTTAGGAAGTTAGAAAAGAGTAAAATAAAACTCATGAATTAACTACCTTTAGGCAAGTGCATTAAGGATATTTTAAATTTGTCAATTAGAGATCTCGTTCAGAATTTAAAGTTTGTAAGTTTTTTTATCGTCGTTTCAGATTAAAAACAAAAGCTTAACAAGATTCTTTTCGGCCATCAGATCAATAATACATTTAGTTGATGACTTCCCAATTTTTGGTTCTTGCAATTTATTGAATTTCTCAATACAAATAAATAGAATCCATTCAATACTCAGATGATCTAATAATTTATATAGTATAATATTGTATTGAGTAATACTCTATTTCTCTGTTTTAATTTATGTGATATACTATATAAAATTTGTCTAAAACAAATAACTTTAAACTTTTCTTTAGTTTAGCACTTAATGAGATAATTCATAAACATTTATGATCATATTTTAGTCTATAAATTTTAAAATTCTTTTGTTGTTAAACTCAAATATTGTCCAATCTAACATTATCACACAAAGTAGAACGAAGTGGGTAATAATTAGACATAACTTATGTTTATACAAAGTGAAAAGAAGAAAAAAAAAAGAATGTGTTGTTTGTAATAAATTTTAATGTGATAAAAAATAGTTATAATCACAAAAAATATGAAGAATTATAATTTTATTGATAAATATTATGGTACAAATCTGTTTATTTGTTGATTCTTTTCTCCTAAAATTTCTCCATGATTTGAGAGTGTTAATTAGAGGTGTACGAAAACCAAATTGACAGATAAATCGAACAAAAAAAAACGTTATTGGTTTATTGTTATTGGCTTATTGGGTTAACAGTTATTTAGTAATTTTATAAATAAAAAATTATTGAATTATTGGGGTAACGGTTATTTAATGGATTTATAAATAAAAATTATTGGATTATCAGTTCGATATTGATTTTTTAATATTGAGTTATTGGGTTAACCGATAACCCATTAAGAATATAATAATTTAGTATTTTAATTTTTAGTCATACATAAATATCAAACAAAAAATATTAATGTAATCACTATATTAGACTATAACTATAAGGACCCTACACAATTAATATTATTTAACTCTGCTCTCTGCATTTACCCTTTAGGTTTTAGTATTACTTTATTCTTTAGGTTCACAACGTCAAAATCTAAAGAACTGAGAATGGTGACGGCTAGGGTTTGCAACATTGACGGCAAGGATTAGGCAATGACTAGGATTGTGAATTGTGAGTATTTGTTATACTTTTACTACACTAAGCAGAATTGTTGCACTCAATGAGTAATTTGATTTCTCTCTTTTTTTTTCACGTCAAATCGTTGGACAAGTCATATATTTGTTTTGAAAGCATTCTCTTATTGGTTAAACTGAAAACCGAACCATTAAAGGCCAAAAATCGATAAACCGAAAATCAATAACAAATATCTTATTGGTTTGGTTATCAGTTTAGCATATTTAAAAACTGAAAATCAATAAACCGAACCGATCGATACACACCCTAGCGTTGGTGGCGTATTTTTCGAACTAGGATGATTTGAACTTAATATCCATGAGAGATTTTGTGGGTTTTTGTTAAAGTCTTTGATTATCAAAAAGTTCAATTTTCAAGAAGAGTGACATATTTTGATCTTTAGGAATATTCAAGAGTTTGAGAAAGAAAATATGTTTTCATAATCTCTTTATAAATATTCAATAGTTATGAGATATTCAAGATGCTTCTTAGAGAAATATAATATCTTTTATATAGCTATAAACTAAAATTTAAAATAAAATAATCTCAAAAATCTTAACTAAAATCGAACCCATCTTACCATCTACAATGTGTTCTATGAGTTCAAACCTTTTTTTTTAGGAAGCGGATCTCAAAGCTTCCTTAATGCATGACCCAAGTGTCCACATGCAAAATAAAAGCATGGCTCCAATATTTAGAAAAAAATTCATCTTTGATTTTCACCCATCCCCTTAAAACACTTTTGTGAGTTACAATTTGGTCTTTAAACAACCTTTGACCAAATGTAGGCACAATTACCCTTACATTTCTTTTAGTACGGACAGACGACTTTCTATCATTTGTTCACACTATAAACCAAGGGGATAAGGGTTTGAAAAATACTTTAACTTTGGTCGAATTTGCTGTTGCGATATCAAACTTTTATGAGGCCCTATTACCTCCCTAGACTATTTAATATTGTATTTTAAATATATATATTTGCCCACGTGAACATAAAAAATAATGCAAAATTATAAATAGTAATGTGTCCATGTGGGCACATATATACCTTTAAAATACACTATTAAATAGTTCAAGGGGTAAAAATACGGTAGTAAATAGTCTAGGGAGGTAATAGGTCCTCATGAAAGTTTAGTATCGCAACAGCAAATCCGACCAAAGTTGAGGTATTTTTCAGACGCTTATCCCTAAAGCAAGAGTACACTAGTTCATATTAGATAAATTGTTTGGTGTATGATATACTTTTTCTACTCAACTATATTTATCACTATTAGTTTTGCACACTTCTTAAGAAAGTAAAATAAAATGATAATTTTACTATATCACTCTTTGAATATAATAATATATAATGTCTTAAAAAATGTAATAGATAAATGACTATAATTAATGATGAGGATAAATAGGAACTAAGTGTAAAATTATCCATTGATTTCATAAAGTGGACAAATATTGTTGGATATCCCAAAATAATATAATTGACAACTATTGTTGGACGGAGGAAATACTATTCTTTACAAACTACTCCCTCTTTCCCTAATTACTTGTCCATATTTCCTTTTTTAGCTGTCCCTAATTATTTGTCCATTTTGAAAAATCAAGAAAGGACAATTTTTTTACCTATTATACCCTCAATTAATTACTTTGAAAAATGAAATCTTAAGTTTTTAATTCATCCAATTCATAATTAATAGGGGTAAAATGGTAAACTCACTATGCCAATTATTGTTTTCTTAATAGGTGTGTCAATTCAAAAGTGGACAAGTAATTAGGGATAGGGGGAGTATTGTCTTAGAGAATGTAAAGTAATTAAGAACTTCATTAATTAGTAGAGGTTTGTTATCTTGTTACCACATTAATGGGATATATCAACGGGGTTGTTCCCCGAGTTTAGTTTATGTGACCCATCCTTCCCTCCCGAGATCATATATAGTAATAAATCTGTGAATTCATGCTTAAAGTATCATATAATGAGATGATGATTAGGTGCACCATTCTAGGTAAGGGTCTTGAGTTTAAATCTTATTTTTTTTCTTTCTAAAATTGGGTTACACATCTCTAAGGGATTATTGAGCATTTTTGGCATTTTAGCTATTATTATTTTATTTTATATTTATTTGTTTGCTTTAATCTTTCTAAGACTTTCAAGTTTGTCACATTAAAAAAAATCCTATTTTTTAGCACTATAATTTTTTTACATAATTAAATCAAATATGTATATTAAAACTAGCTAGTAATACTGAATGATATAGCATATTGTCAATATGTACAACCGCTCTTAATACATTTCGACACGAAATATAGCTATACAAAAAAAATACCATTTAAATAGATAAGAATTACTTTTGGATTTGTAATTTTAAAATTTTAACGGATATAGTAATTATAAGAACCTAAGTCAAATGGGTCAAAGTTATATCTTATATCTATACTCCCTTGTCCATTTTTACTTGTTCAATTTTGATTTTTTATTTGTCCTTTTTTACTTGTTATTTTTGACAAATCAAGAAAAGATAATATTTTTTAATTTATTATACCATCAGTTTATTTAAACAGTTAATGCTTTTGAAAAAGGTAGAACATCTTTAATGAGTAAATTGATTTTGGAATTCTATCAATTAATAGAGGTAAAATGGTAAAATTTATGTCAATATTTTTTTAATAGGTGTGCCAAGTAAAAAATGGACAAGTAATTAGGGACAGATGGAGTATTTTCGTAATAGACTGACCTAATATTCCTTCAAAATCTTGAATACATCTCTGCCTCGTGAGAATTCGTCTTACTTGTACTCTTCTCTTTGAGGTTCCTTTTTTATTAATCAATAAAAATTAGCCTTAGTCACCACGCCTAACATGTCAAATTTATATCTTAGATCCACCTTTTTCTAATAGTAGTTATAATACACTCATTCTTCCAAAACTCATAATATGTTTTTGCCTCATTAGGATTAATAAAATAAGACCTAAACCGACTTACTTATACTTTCTTTTTGAGATTCCCTTTTTATATATTAGGTAAAACTAGCCTTGGCCACCCTTAAAAAAAAAGGCTTGTTCTATGGTAGTAGAATAGTTAGTTACAATTAAAAAGTTTGTTGAAGCAAGCTTCCAACTTCCTACGTTGTCACCTACTTGAGTGGCGCAACTTTTTAGGGGAAATAAGAGATGAAAACAAATGAATGAATGAAAGGAAAGCGTAGAAATAGGGTTGAGAAATATTGCATGTGCTAAGTAGGGTCAATCAAATCTCAAGTGGAACAATTGCATGTGCGTTTTGGTAGTTGTTTTATTTTATGACTTAAAAAAACAAATGGTTCTAATACTCTTTCTTTCTTTCTTTTGTGGTTTCTCACACGGTGTCTGCATTGGAACTCTAATTAAATTCAAATCATGCACGACATGGTCCATTTGAGGGTGACGCTCCCAACAAGATTTTCTTCATATTCAAGACTCATATCGAGATCTTTGGTTAAGGGTGAAGCAATCCCACCAACTGCACCACAACTCATGTTGGTCTTATTCTCTTTCTTTCTTTTTTGGTTTCTTACTTGGTGTCCAGAGTCTGCATTGGAACTCTGACGATCGCGCACTTCGGGGCTCATTCAGGGGTGGCACTCCCAACAAGATTATCTCCATATTTAGGGTCGAACCCGAAATCTTCTATTAAGTGTGAAGCAGTCTCACTATTGCACCACAACTCAAATTGGTCTAAATACTCTTTCTTTCAAGACGTGAGCACTTTAAACTTGTCACTTTCTAGTAGAATTAATTACCATATCTTATGCCTAAAATTCAGCTT
Source organism: Solanum acaule (assembly GCA_036250505.1). NCBI lineage: Eukaryota > Viridiplantae > Streptophyta > Magnoliopsida > Solanales > Solanaceae > Solanum > Solanum acaule. The sequence goes on from JAJOOR010015054.1 coordinate 18,367, forward strand.
CTATTTTTTTTTTCTGTATAAATAGAACTTTGTCCATAACCCTTAGCTCATATCAATTCCCACTCATCTCTTATCCTCTCCTTAGTTTTAATTTACTCAATGGCTTCACTTCCACTTGTTTTCTTCTTTTTAAGCTTTTGCTTCTATTCTACTTTTGCTGATTATGGAGGATGGCAAACTGCTCATGCCACTTTCTATGGAGGGGGTGATGCCTCTGGCACAATGGGTATGTATATCCACTTGTACTTTCTTACTTTCCATCTGAGCGGCTCTGAGTGGTCTAAAGCAAAATCCAAATAGAGGCCTTAAATTCTACTATATATATTTTTGTGAAGTTTATTATAGCCAATTATTTAATCTTTCTTGAGATATAGTATTCAAGATTTGTCTAACTTATATTACTTCTTTTACAAATAATACTCGATATTTTTAAAATATATATATTTATAACCTATTAGTTTTTTAGAAAATGAGGCCCTCAAATTTGGGGGCTAAGACGATTGAGCCGCTCCTGCTTTCCATATAGTTTTTCACATTAAAATCAAGTTAACTATACATTAATTATTAACAAAATTAACTTATATACATAGAAAGTGTATAGATTTTGTACATTACAAGTGGACTTTTGACTTGTTTTAACTTGTAACATGTCATATTTTCGAAATTACTAATATGGACGTTGTCAGCATATAAAAGTTAAACTTGTTATAGTATAATAACATATATGGTTGTCCAAATGCAGGGGGGGCTTGTGGATATGGAAATTTGTATAGCCAAGGGTATGGAACTAACACTGCAGCACTAAGTACAGCACTATTCAACAATGGTTTAACTTGTGGTGCTTGTTATGAGCTCACTTGCAACAATGCAGCTCAATGGTGTCTCCAAGGGACTATTACAGTCACTGCAACTAATTTTTGTCCTCCGAACCCGTCTCTGCCTAACAATAATGGTGGTTGGTGCAATCCTCCTCTCCAACATTTTGATTTAGCACAACCTGCTTTCTTGCAAATTGCTAAATACCAAGCCGGTATCGTCCCTGTATCTTTTCGAAGGTAAACTTTAGTAATTATTATATGAGTACATTATTTATAAAAAGTAACGAGTTCAGTTGAACATGTACTAATATGTGAATTTTGTTTACAGGGTGCCCTGTATGAGAAAAGGAGGAATAAGGTTTACAGTAAATGG
>JAJOOR010015055.1:0-20917 GCA_036250505.1 Solanum acaule
AGGATGGGTGGGTGGAGGGGCGTGGTAAAAAACATAATTAATTTTTCATTTTTTTTGGAATGGGGACGGGGGGCGTAGGGGGATGGTAGGGGGGTTGGGTGAAAAAGAACTTTTTTTTTTTTATTTTTTTTATAAAAAACAAACTAATTTTTCTGGGATGGAGGGTAGGGAGGGTGGAGTGATAAAAAATAATATTTTAAAAAGATTTTAATTTTAAAGATTTTAACAAGATCTGTACTATAATATGACTACTCATATCTATTCATATTATCCATTGGGTAGCTCGTTTTTACCCATTTAAAATGTGAGTCGAGTTGAGTACTTTATCCATTTTTATTTAACTCATTTTCGATCGACTCATATTCGACTCAACTCGCTCGTTTGCCACTTTTAGACATGATTAAAAAGTAATCTCTTTACCTCTTTCTTTGCAAGCATATTCGCTATATGTTCTATTCACGATAGTTAAATTAGCTACGAACAATTTAACAATGTACTAGTTTTAATTTTACATATTTATTACAAATCAATACATTTAAACACAAATCTGCTTGTTAAAAATCCAACTAAACTTCACCAGACGTGATTCTAATATCTTATCTCGATTTTCAAACCTCCTAATCTTACGTGGAAGTCTGCACACAAAATCCTGTGCATGTTTCGCCTCCCCCGTTGTCAAGCCTTCAAGCTTTTCCAATTGCCATCTCGTTATGAAAAAATCTAATATTTCAGCATAATCATGAGATGTGTAAACCCCCAACTTTTGGGTAATTGCCGAAAAGTTCTTAAATATATTCGGATCTTGTCCATCATACATGAGGTGCAGTGGCATTGTGATTCTCTTCCTCATCATATACGCAATGGCTATCATAGTCGTGTTTGGGTCCACTTCCAGTAACTTTTGAATAATTCTTGTGTAGGCATTCTCATGCCGCTTCTCGTCTGCTGCAATGGTTCCACATATACGCGCTAGCACGGGGTCTCCGCCTTCTGTAGCTAGCTTAGCCATATTACCATGCGTTAGAAAAGTGGCTCGCTCTTGAAATGATGTGTACACAAAGCCCATATATGGATTGTTCTCTAATCCGATGTCCTGAGATGCAAACATGATAGACAGCTTATATTTATAATATATGTAATTTTTCAAAAATTTCCACGGAATTGCTTCTTATATGATTTTTAATACACAACTTTAATATTACAAATTCAAAAACTACGTATCACATGGTTCGAATGAATTTGGAGTAAGCAGTCTTTGAATTTATTAACACTCCTTATTTAGGGCTAAGTTAATAAAAATACTTTTTCATTTATTTATAGAAATGAGTAATTTCTTAAGATTTGAGTAGATTGAATGGGAAAGCCAGGCCCCTAAAGCCAAAGTCCCAGCCTTTTGGCGATGGTAATTTCATAGAAATAAAATAAAATAAAATATACTTTATCAAGTGATGTGCCCAAACTAAATACTTTTATTTGTCATATTTTAACTTGTCATACGCTCATACCTATTAAGAAAATAATTAATGATAAAAGTATTTTACTAAACTATCAATTATTAAATGATGTCTTGAAAAATAAGTATTTAATGCTGAGAGTAAGGAATACAAAAAAATTTTGTTGTTTTCTCTTTGATATGTCAAAAGTAACAAATAAAAATAAAAATTTATTTTAGGAATAAGTGACAAGTAAAAGCTAGTGAGCGGACGAATTATTATCTTAAGAACAAAAGAATGGTAAATTAAACACTTAATTAATGTTCTTTACTTCTTTTAGGAGTGGTGCAATATATTTGGTGGTTTCATTCAACTTTTTTATTGCCTTATTTAGGTTATATGATGTTATATAGGTCATCTTACCAAAATAATTTTATAAAAACGTTCAGACCAACACTTACAATTCCAGCTCCAATAGAGTATTGTAATGTTTTGTCGACCATCAACATATCCACTCTTCCTGAAAGATAAAGATAGGTTCGTAGCAGATCACCATGTCGATTTTCCTCAGCGGACCATGCCCGAGTCCAAATTGCCCATGGACATGGGCTGGACCCAGTCTCATCGCGTACTCCGTCCCACGTATTAAACAAAGTCTGATAGATAGGCAAAGCATCTTCAGTTAGCATATTACCCACAAGCACAACAAAGTACTCATCTGAAAGCCCTGAAGTTCGCTGCCTTAGGGCCCGAACCTCTTCCTCGAATTGTTCAGGCCCTTGAGATGGGTCAGGGAGAAACTCAATGGGCTGCCAACATTTCTCTACGGGCTTGCGGAAGGGGAGGACGTATTCGGAAACCCAAGGTTCTAATGACTTGAAGATTTCCAATTTTTCTGGTGGCATTGAGTGAGTAACCTGGTGATGAGATGTCGATGAAGCCACTGCGTAGGGCGGAGATAACCTCCACAACGAGGTGGCTTTGCCACGGAGCATGGTGGTTGTAGGGGGAGGTGAGGCCCATACGATCGATGGAATGTTGAATTGGGAGAAATTTGTAGTCTGCATGACTAATACAAAGTTTATTAGATGAGTGGCCAAAATTGTTTACAAGGAAATCTTATTTATATGGATATATAGTTTGTTTAGCCACTAGCTAACCTAAGTGCTAATTCTTAAATGACACACAGAAAAAAAAGGCAACATCGCTCTTGACGGAACGATTTTCTTCTGACAAAATTTAACGTCTTTTCGTTAAAAGAAATAAAATCTCAACTTTTTCTTTTTTTCTTTAAAATCGCTGCTATAGCAGTGTTTTTATATATAAAAAAATTAAAAGTAAAATTGCTGCTATAGCAGCGTTTCTTTTTAAGAAATTAAAAAAAAATTACATAAATCGCTGCCAGTTTACGATTTTTTTGTTCAAGATTTTTTTTTTTTTTTTTCAAATCGCTACCATTTCAGCGATTATTGATAAAAAAATAATAATAACAATAATTTAGAACTCCAAGGCAGCAATTTTCAATTTTAATTTTTTTTTTAATTTTTATCAAAATCGATGAAAGGTTAGCGATTAAAAAAAAAAAAAAATTCTTAAACAAATTCTCTGCTATAGCAGCGGTTTAACTTCAATTTTTTTTATTAAAACTCTGCCATAGCGATTTTATTTTTCTTAATTTTTTTTTCATAAAATCTGTGCTAGGGTAGCGATTTATGTATTTTTTTTTAATTTCTTACAAAAAATTGCTACTATACCAGCGATTTTGCTTTTAATTTTTTTTTAAAAAAAACGCTGCTATAGCAACGATTTTAAAGAAAAGAAGAATTTTTTTTTGAGAAAATTGCTGCTAAGGCAGCGATTTTCCCCTTTTGGTTAAAAAAATAAATTGATGTGCCCTTTTTGTTTTTTGAAAGAAAAAAGTTGTCCTTTTAGCTCCGAACTCATTAAAATTGCACGCTTTATAGTTTCTAATTAATGCATCAGTTTTGGAGTTAATATCATATATGGTCACTCAACTAATGATTCTTGTCACTGAAAGTCACTTAACTTTCTTTTATAACCATAATGTTACTCAACTAGGAATTCTTTTCATCAGAAGTCACTCAACTAAGGGTTCTTCTCACAGAAAGTCACTCAACTTTCATTTTTAACCTTAAAGTCACTCAACTATGAATAATTTTACCTACAAAGTCATTCAAGTATTGATATTTCACTTAAAAAAAAGTCACACAACCAATTTAAATAATGTTTTTAATTAAATTTTGTTAAAATACAATTTTGTTTAAAGCTAATTTTTTTTTAAAATAACTAGATGCTCATTTAATTGTTTATTAAATATTGTTGAAACACTTTTTAAAAAAAACAATAAAATGCTCATTTTAATAGATTTTATTAAAATATTATTTTATTTTAAACTAATAAAGAGAAATGTCATAAAAGTGAAAAAGAATATGGAAATGGAATTAGTATAATAGAACTTGATTAACATGAAACTAAAGGATATTATCCATGCTATAAGGCCATGAATTTTCCGTAACTCGCAATATGGATCAAAGACGATAAAAACAATCAGTTTAAATAAAAGTTGTATTTTAATAAATAATTAAAATGAGTATCTTATTATTTTTTAAAGAAATTAGTTCAAAATAAAAATTGTATTTCAATAAAATTTAATAAATTAATTAAAATGAGTATCTTATTATTTTAAATATATATATATAATTTACAACAAAAAATATATTTCAATAAAATTTAATGAAAAAATCATTTAAATTGTTTGGATGACTTTCTAAATGAAATATCAAAAGTTGAGTGACCTTGTAGATAAAGTATTCATAGTTAAATGAGTTTGAGGTTAAAAAGAAAAATTGAGTGATTTTCTGTGAAAAGAACCCTTAATTGAGTGACTTTCTATGAAAAAATTCATAATTGAGTGACTTTATGTTTATAAAAGAAAGTTGAGTGACTTTCTATGAAAATAACCATTAGTTGAGTAACCATATGAGATATTAACTCGTTTTGGTATATTCTTTCTTCATATAAGCAAGAAGATATAATCAAATGGAGGATGATAAAGATAAAATAATTGTTTATTTAAATTAATAGCTTCTTGATGTAATATTATTATGAAAGTCATTATCCAAAATGAAATTATTATTAAAATCCTAATAAATTCTTAAATGTTAAGAACTAGGAGTAGTAAAGAGCTAGAAAACCAATATATTTATATTCTCTATGTTCACTCTTGTCACAATTGAAATTAACTGTAACATTCCAAAAAAATTTAAGTGAAGATCATGGATCGTTGTTTGGAAGCTAAAGCTCGACAAGGTGTATATAACCGTGGTTCCATAAAATGATTTCATTACATTGCATTGGACCACCTTGTTTGTTGTGTAATTTGACCATTGATGTGAGAAATTATTTGTAGTCTTTCGTGTTTAATTTACTCGTGCCATTCTTATATAAATTGATGGCACCAAAGTCAGAATGAGACTTTTTTGTATGCAGATGGAAGTGTTTCGTAGGTTATTTCTTAAATTTGATTGATTTCCTTATACTCAGTCGATCAAACCTACTAGTACATGTGGATTGTACTCACCCCTACTTATGTTATCCTCTTGATGCAAATCCTAGTCAGGGTGTTCCTTGTGGTGGTTGATCGGATCTAGCCGGCGATTCCATTCAGAGCTGTGGTAAGATCCTGCTTTCCGAATTGCCATTGGTCTCCATCTTTCATTTATAGTCTCTAATTTCTCTTCGAAGACTTGAGATGTACTTCAAATTCTAAAAGTGTATTAGATGCTCTTTATGCTTATGATACCAAATTTTGAGAACATCTTTGTTGTATCTCTTTTCTCTTCAACTCTGGCTTGACTTTCCCTTGGGAGTCTCGTATGTATTATATCGTTCGGCTTACACATTAAATTGAATTTCAGAATGTGTACCATCATGACCTCAATTTTTGGATCGTGACAATAGTAGTGGAATCTTAGAAAATGGATGAAGTTTTAGATGTTTTATCCACTTATGACCATTTTTTAGGCTTATTTGAAAATAAAATATTCGTTCGCGATGTGAGGCTGAAAAGGATTAGCATTTTGTTCTTTGATTTTACATTTGGATTTGTTGAAATTGGTGTAGGGATTCATGTTCTAATTATTAATGTTTGGATAGTTTGTATGAATTCCGTCATCATTTTATAATATCATGCACCAACAATTTAAAGAATAAACTTACAATATTAAAAAGAAAAAATCAATACGAGAGGTAGAATTATTATTAAAAAAAAAAGAATTAAGTGTAAATTAATAGTATTAAATAATAAGTAAGGGTAACATAGGAAAAAAAAATCAACAAAACGATCAAATCAAATCGATCGTTACATAAAATATTTTTTTTTATCATTATATAACAATAAATTAAAAATATATACGATATAATAAAATTTAAGTAACAAATAAAATAAATATTATATTTAAAATAAAATAAAAAGATGCAAAACAAACATTAGGTAAGAATCATCCAAACAAGTTGTAAGGGGGAATCACATAAAAGAATGCTACCAAGGCTGGGGTTTAAGGAAATTAAATTTGAAGCAAGAGTTAAAAGGTCAAAAATATATCTAAACTATTCTAATTTTTTGAGTTTCATACCTGAACTAATGAGAATGTGAATTTCCTACTTGAACTATTAGTCAATAGTTAGTGAAACACACTTGACTAATTTCATATAACGTGTGTACACTCTCTTTTGTTTAAAAATCCTGCCACATGACACTCATGTGAAGAAATAATTTCACCATGTCAAATCTAAATAAATTAATATTAGGTTAAAGTTAAAATTATCACCATATTCTCCACCTTTTTAGATGTGGTCTCATCTTTGTCATGGTATTGATATCTCCGACTTGAAAGGAGAGAGTTTAGAATTTTAAAAAGTCAATTAAAAATATATTTTAAAAAATATGTGTCAGAAAATAAAGACATTATATATGACTGGTGGATGAAGATTTTATGGGCAAACATGCCTAGAAGCATTTGTAGACAAACATTTGGTCTAGTCAACGTATAGGTGTGTTTCGCTAACTATTAGATGATAGTTCAGGTAAAACACTCAAACTTTCAATAATTCAGGTAGAGAATTCAATAAAGTGAAACAATTTAGGTGTATTTTTTACCCTTTTAACCCTTAAATAAAGTAAATATAAATGAATTGAGTTAGACAAAACTATTTTCTGTGTTTCCTTTTTATTTTTTCTTTCCTTCTCTTTATCTTATTATCTTTTCAGTACCTAACTTTAAGAAGTAGAGTGTTTAGATTCCTTCATTTAGCTGGGGGAATTACTACTACTTGAAAGAGAATACAAAATTTTGACGTAGTTTACACTTAACCCACATGTTTCCTCTATATAATTTTCAAGCTATGACATTAATGTTAACGGCCTCCTTTGACAAATGAAGCCAATTGATTCGGTCGTAAATAAAATGGTCCACAATCAATATGATCTATTCTTATTGATCAAGCACACCTATTGTAATTCGAAAGAGTTAATTTTTCAAATAATCATTCAATTAATTTTAATTATCTCATAAAGTCACATTTTTTCTTGATTTTCATTTTCTCAATAAATAAAATGACTTTCTGATATAATACATATAAGTTGAGTGACCATCTGAAAAATCAACAATTGAAATATCATTTTCTCTTGATGGCTTGTGAGAATCCACCATGAGTCAAGGAATCAGGTCCTAATGGTGTAATAACATAAGTAAAAAGACTACAAAACAACAAGTAAGACACATAATATTTAGGGAGAAGGCTCAAGTACCCCCAAGACTATGACTGAAATCTCAGAGACACATCTTAATTAAACTAAGGTCCTATTACCCCCTGAACTCATTTTATATACAATACTTTACACCTTTTGGCTTATGTGGCACACCCCGTGGTTCCACTCAGTTGAGGTGCGTGGGATATATTTGGATGCCACGTAAGCCAAAATGGTGTACAAAATTACAAAAAAAAATGAGTTCAAGGGAGTAATAGGACCTTAGTTTAGTTAATGTGTGTCTCCGGGATCTGGGTCATAGTTTAGGGAGGTACTTCTACCTTTTCCCTAATATTTGTGTGGAAACTTCCTTGTTCAAGGAACAAAAAAATCACGTTTTCTCACATAGGATTTCTTCAACAACTTCACTAAATCACCGCAAAGTTCTCATATTATAACCTCTTACAACCTAGGAATTAAACTCTTAATCCCTTACCTAATAATAGATCGGACTGACGCGTATCTGATCCTTAATCAAGATTGTAAAATTCAGAATAAACTCACGAGTTAAAGAAGTCTTAAAACAAAATAAACCAAGCCTTTCACATTTTAGTGTTCATGCGAAGGACGGACATAATCCAAATTATTAGTAAAATTCAAAACCGTTCCAAAAAAAAAAATAGTTCCTAGCTAGTTTGTCTGATATATATATATACTAGATGGATACGGCTCGTGCTCTAGCACGGGCCCAACACTATCAAATTAAATTATTGTTCTAACTAAAGAGTAAGCAATTCCACTACAACTTCTCATCAATAATTTTACATACATTTTATCGAATTGAAAATGCCATGTAAATCATATCCTCTACCAATGTTGTTCATTCTAGAAAATGTCAATTATAATTAGTGAAAGAATTTCACTAAAGAAAAGCAGATGATTGATGAAGAAGCATCAACATCTAATCAGAAAAATGTATATATACAAAGAATTTTAAATAGTTGAGTCCTTTGTAGTGGAACTATTTTACTACCCACACTTTATGAAGTCACCTTACTATCCAAAATTAATTGTCCAGTTGAACCATCATCAAATATTGTTATAAACATAGTACCCCTAAAAATATAAGGTTTTGTTTGTATCTTCAAATACAACACAAACATAGTCAAAATCAATATTTACAATAAGCTGGAGCTAGATTCCTAAGCTTAGTAGTCAATCCTCTGCATCCCAATAACTACAACGTAGAAGATCTGGAGGTACCTTGAAAATCAAGCGAATACATATCAACTAATAAACTTGGACTTGAAAGAACTGAAAAAAATATATATATTATGAATTGCCAGTAAAATGATGAACAAAAATCATATTCGAGTACAAAAAAAACAATGTATGCATATAAGACCTTCAAATATCCATTTATACAAAAATAATAAATTACACATTCAGTTTTTCTTTGTCACTCTCTACACCTTTTTTATTTCAATGGAGGACTTCTAATGCATTTTGGAGGCTAGCTGTTTTCTAACGTTGACATAACTATGTCTTTTATCTCTTTACTATTAACAACTAACATCACTATTTCACAGCATTATAATTTTAAATATTTTCAAGTTATCACATTTCATAATGGTGTGATCTCCTCATAACAGTGTCTTCCTTCTCAATACTCAATAAGAGAAACAGAAGGTAATAAATATTTCAAAAATCACCTCTAGTGAGGAGAAGATAACCGTAGAATATTAACTTTTTTCTGCGTTCTCTGTCTTATACTAACTGCCACTTATTTTAAAAAAAATTGACATCAAAATATTTCATTTAAGCATCGTATTCATCGGCTCTGGATTATGAATTTGAACTAAAGAGCTATTCAGCTCATGAAGAAAATATAACAAAGTAATTGATATTCATTTGACTTGTTACATTCTTGCCCTATTCACTTTCTCAAACACGTGACATATGCTCCCAAGGTTTCTGATTATAATAACTTTGTTACATGCAAGGTAATATATAACTATAAAAGAAAGTCTAGTGCAGATAAGAACTTCTTAAATTATAAGAGAGGATACACTTATTAAAGAGTTATTGAATATTTGAATTCTCAGTCTTACCAAAAATCATAGAATTGACAATTCATGTTTTCATTGATTCTCTCTTCTTTTAAGAAAGACTTGGAATGAAAAATAATCAATTTTAGAATAGAATTTTTTTTCAACAGCTATTTTACCAAATTTCTGAGTACTAACAATAGAACATGGTCCAGTACTAACAAAAACATGCTCACATGTTTAGTTCTCATATCCAAATGGACATTGGGATTTACACAACAAAGGAAAAAAATACACATAATGAAAATGACACCATCTCATAAATCATAACAACACTATATACAAAGCATTTGAAATAGTAGCCTTTCATAATTATCAAGTGTCGGAATAAAATGAAAAATCAAATCCAAATAGATGTTAATATCTACTAAAATCAGCTAATCTCATTTGGTTAAAGTCAAGAGTTAATTAAGGTAATCTAACAGAAAGAAGCATACTGACTTACCTGTAAACAAATCAGTCACTGAGGCAGAAAAAACCTTAAATAAGTAGCACACATTTTCTCTAGTTCATCCTCCGTAGTATCGAATGATTGATCATGATCCTGATGCTGAGTGAGACTATTCCATTAATCTAAGAACCTAGTAATGTTTTTTTTTCAGTAACTAAAAAATCCAAAATAAGGAAGACACATAAAAACAGTCAGAATTGTAAGGAAAGAAGAAAGTCTAAGTTGCATTATATTTCAAGGCTCAAGTTTATCAATTCAAAAGACAGGGAGACAAACAAATATTGAGTTTTCCCGTTCAATTTGCACAAAAAAAAGACTGAAACAATGAAATAAATACATCTTGATTTTCTTTACTCCTTATCCAATGCCGCAACAAAGTCCTCAGTCCTGCTCAAACCCACCAAAGCAAAAATCAACTTTTGGCTTTTACCAAATTCAATTACAATACTAAGAAAGATACACGAAAAAGCCATTGCCTCTTATCAACTAAAACCATGAAGTACCAATATCATTCTCAACTAACCACAAAATATATAGTTGATCAAAAACAAAAAAACAAAAAAAAAATTCTCAAGTAGGTTAGCTGACACATTCATAGGCTCGTAAAGGGGATAAATTCTACTATAATTTATTACGAAAAATGAGAAGTCTTCCGACTATTAGTAATAACTACTATAAATCTAATATCACTCTCAACTTGACTTAGCATTAACTATACATAAGAGACCATTTAACATACTATTTTAATCACTATAATTCATACTTCTAAACAAATTAAAGATGGTGGATTTAAATAACTTGTTGAGTTGTAAAATTTCTTTTCGAGAGTCTTGCTGTTCTAAAAAAGAATCAATCTAGACAAAGCTGAAAAATTCCAGACTACACATTATATATTTGTATATAGAGCCTCATAAAGATACTAAAGAAGTATGATAAAGGTGATAGCAAAATATGCTAGGAGAAAGGATATACACAAAAACCTATTTAAAACATTGACAGGTCATCATTTAGAAACTCTAAACCTCTCAGACGTTAGTGTTCATGGCTCCAAGAACCTCAAACTTCTTAGCAATGGATAGAAAATATATTTTTAATAAATATGCTGCACTATTAATAGCATCTAACTGGACATAACAGGTGATCTCTCAGGTGCTTATTCTTAAATAGCTGCATAACGTGAGTAAGAAATGATTTGGACAACTATACTATGTTATGCCCTCTAGTAGGAAATTCTCTTTGCAGAAAATCTTCGGGTAGCAAGAGCTTGCAATAGTCAAACTGCCTAACCAATTGATCGATTCAAGGTTGAACCCTATCTCTTTTCTTTGATTTTGACAGAGTTTGTGGATCCCGATGACTATCAGGGTGAGAAATATTTATCCGACTGCAAATGATTTAAGAAATTAGCAGTTCCCTTAAGACAGGGCCATAATTTCAGAAGTGTGTTTCAACGCTAAAAATCTTACGTACTGGACCGATCAAGCTTAAATGTTGCATCTGCTTCCATTCACAATATATAGTTCATATCACACATATCAACTTATTTCCATCATATTTACACACTAACGTGGCATTAGTTGAAGAAAACATGTCTTAACTGAGGCATATTATCAAACAACTTGGATGCACAATCCACTTTAAATTTAAGTCATCTTTAAAATTTTAGATTTTTGTAAGACGTCTAACTTTATAGAAATAAATTGATTACAAGGACAAAATTCATCAAAGAAACACAAAGCATGTGTGAATCAGGCAATTAAACATGCATGTAGAAATCTTAGCTAGAAATTGTATGCAAAAAATAAAGAAACTAAGTTACACATACCATATTATGATTACTATATTCAAAAGTTATATTAAGAAATTAAAAAACCAACCTATATTCATCAAAGTTAGGCTGAATCTCAAAGATTTGAAGAGAGCAATAGCATGAAAATTGGGAAGAAAAAACATCAAAGCAAACATCACAGTGAAGTAAGAAGAGAAAGAATGAAATACGGACCAGAGAGTATAGGGTTCTATATTTCTCTATCTACGATACATTACACGTGTTTCATAGAGTATGTCTCACAATGGTGTTGTACATTGCCTGAACTTCAGTGTACAATTTAAACTACTTTAAGTACAATTATGTAGTGCTGCGTTCGTCCCTCTAGTTCGCTTATAAAATATAGTAGAACAAAAATGAAAAATGTATGAGATCATTAAAACGTAGTGTCTTTGCCTCTTCATTTGCAAGCATATTGCTCCGACTAAATTCGGATTGCGCTTAATTTGTGGTGCCCATTGACGAATTATACTCCCAACAGAATTTTCTTCATCTCCAATGCTCGAACCCGAAACCTCTGATTAAGAATGAAACACTCCCATCAATATAATGCATCACAAGTCATATTGGTTCACCATAGTTACTTAATTAGCTACAACGACGTACTAGTTTGTACTTTGTAGCTAGTTTCAATTTTCTTGTAGTGATTATAGGTGAAAGTGAGTGATTTGAGTACGTAGTTGCAAAAAAAATTAATTTCCATCTTTTAAGCAAAAACTGACAAAAGTACGTAGTTTCTCCCAAATATATAGGTACTTTAAATTTTTTTATGACAAGATTATTCAAATAAAAAATTCATATTTACCAAATTAATTAGTGGTAACTATGTTTTTTTGTAATTTGACATCTATAAATACTTTTTAAAAATATTGTTAAATACAAACTAATACTTAAAAGCCCTTCTCAAATGATTTAATCAGTTACATATTATTGTTCTCCCGAACGCTTGCTAAACTATATTTAATAAGAAGTATATATGTCTCAAAATAAGTTTATTTAACCAACTTAGCGAAAAAGATTATCAGTGAAAGGATAATTAAGCTTTTGTTTTGCATCGTTATGACCAAGGCGGATCCACTTGTATAGGTGGGATGCATGTGCACCCGTTAATTTCGGAAAAAAATTATGTATATATGTATATTTATCTTGAGAAACTGACATAAACTAAATATAAGTAACAGTGCCCCCATGGAAAGCATAGGATGACACTTGGTACCGTTGGTAAAGGCTAGTGCATCCGCTCTCGTGACCTAGGTTTGAGCCCAAGAACTATATTTTACTGTTTTTATTATAAATTTTGAATTTAAAGGGGGATTATTTATAACATTAAATTGCATAAGAGATTCAAACTCATGATCATTCAGTAGAACAAACCCATCTTGACCTTTGAAAGTTTCACTAATGCTTAAATTAAGATAATATTAATTGGTGCATCCAAAGTCTTTAAATCATGGGTTCGCCTGACGAATCAATTCATCTAAGCAGTCACTTGTTTGTTAAAGATCCAACTAAACTTCACTTGACGTGGCTCTACTTTCCAACTTCCTAACCCTAGGTGGAAGTCCACTCACATAATCTTGTGCACACCTTGCCTGGCCAATCAAGCCTTCGAGTTTTTCCAATTCCCATCGTGTTATAAAAAATTCTAATATTTTAGCATAGTGACGAGATGTGCAAACTCCTTTCCTTTCAATAATGGTAGAAAAGTGCTCATATATATTTGGATCTTGCCCATCATACATGAGATGCATCGGCATTATGATCTTCTTCTTCATCAGGCCTGCAATAGCTAGCATAGTTGCATTTGGGTCCACTTCTAGAAGCTTCTCAATAATTCTTGTGTAGGCATGTTCGTGCCGCTTCTCATCGGCGGCAATGGTTCCACACATACGTGCTAGCATGGGGTCTCCACCTTTTATAGCTAGCCTAGCCATATTTCAATGTGACGAACACATGGCTCGCTCTTGAAATGATGTGCAGATAAAACCCAAATACGGATTGTTCTCTATTCTGATGTCCTAACATACGCTTAGATTCAAAAACACATGACAAAAGAAGTTGCATGCAACCGCGTTGATTACATAATGTTGTTTTAATTGGATCGTTCAAAAATATATATTGGAAAAATAAAAAAGAAGGATGAATATATAAAGATTTTCAGATCAGAATAAGCCTTACCATTCCAGCTCCAATCAAGTATTGTAGTGTCTTGTCAACCATCAACATGTCCACTCTCCCTGAAAGATAAAGATAAGTCCATAGCAGATCGCCATGTTGATTCTCCTCAGCTGACCATTCCCGGCTCCAAATTGCCGATGGACATGGACTGCATCCAGTCTCATCGCGTACTCCATCTAACGTATTAAACAAGGTCTGATAGGTAGGCAAAGCATCTTCAGTCAGCATATTATCCACAAGCATAACAAAGTACTCATCTGGAAGCCCTGAAGCTCTTTGCCTTAGGACCCGAACCTCTTCGTCTAATTGTTCGAGCCCTTGAGATGGGTCAGGGACAAACTCAATGGGCTGCCAACATTTCTCTACGGGCTTGCGGAAGGGGAGGACATTTTCGGAAACCCAAGGTTCTAATGACTTAAAGATTTCCAATTTTTCTGGTGGCATTGAGTGAGTAACCTGGTGGCAAGATGTGGGAGAAGCCATCGCGAGGACCGGAGATAACCTCCATGATGAGGTGGTTTTGCGATGGAGTACTATGGTTGTAGGGGGAGGTGACGCCCCTACAATCGATGGAATGCTGAATTGGGAGAAACTTGTAGTCTGTATCATGACTAATACAAAGTTTAATACTAAAGAGTGATCAATATTGTTTACAATGACATCTTATTATTTATATAGATGGATATATAATTTGTTGATTCTTAACTGATTGCCCTAATTCATAAATGACACATAGAAAAAAAAAAGTATAGCTACTCTATAGTTTCAATGATTGTTTGCAGTTTAATTTGGGCTGCCAGCTTTATGCGTTATATCGATGTTATAAAATATTCAGTAGAAAGATAGAGAATAACCAAAAGGAATCGAGCAAGTGTATTTTATTGTACTGCTGCAGGCTCTCTTTATACAAGCAAGTTATAACGACTAAGTGCAGAAAAATAGGAATCAACGTAACTGATAGCTAAACAATTGCTAAACAGTTAAAGATAAAGTATTCTACTAAGTTACCTACTGCAAATCAAACTCTAGAAACAGAACTACACCTATGCAATAGAAATCTACTGCCAACAAGCTCCTATAAACTAGGATAGCAGCTAACAAAATAACACATTTTAACATTTCCTCCCTTAAACTGATGTTCTCGAACATTCAGTTTAATTCTCAGAAGTCTGTTACACAAAAGTACAAACTCCAAGTAACTTCCTAAGCTTTACAAATGATGCATGTTTGAGGGATTTCGTGAAAATGTCAGCGACATGATCTTCACTTTTGCAGTAGACAAGATCAATTACTCCATCTTTAGTGAGATCTCTTATAAAATGAAACCTTACATCAATATGCTTGCTTCTCCCATGAAATACTGGATTTCTGGACAACTTTATAGCAGAACTGTTGTCGCAATAAATTGTTGTTGCTTCTTGTTGCTTGAAATTCAGCTCAGTAAGAATATTTCTTAGCCAAATGGCTTGCGAAGCACATGCAGTAGCAACAACAAACTCAGCTTCAGTTGTTGACAAAGTGACGATTAGCTGCTTCTTTTATGACCATGAGACTGCACATGAACTCAACATAAACACATAACCTGAAGTACTCTTTCAATCGTCTAAATCTCCAGCATAATCACTATCAGAAAAGCCAATCAGTTCTGTATTTTCATCCTTCTTGTAGAACAACCCAAAGTCGACAATACCTTTTAAGTATCGAAGGATCCTTTTTGCAGCTAAAAGATGCAATTCTTTTGGATTCTCCATGAATCTACTAATGAGACTTACAACATGTGTGATGTCCGGCTTTGTTGCTGTCAAATACATCAGACTTCCCACAATTTGCTTGAAAAAAGTGCCATTGATCCTCTTTCCTCCAAGATCCTTTGTAAGCTTCAAGCCAACATCTGAAGGTGAAGTGACAGGATTGCAATTGCTCATTTGAAACCTGTCTAAAATTTCTCGCACATACTTCTTTTGAGAAATAAATATTCCTTCAACCAATTGCATTATTTCTATGCCAAAAAAGTAATGCGACATTCCAAGATCAGACATATCAAACTCAAGCATCATAGACCTTTTGAATTTTTCAAACATGACTTTATCATTACCCGTATAAATCAGATCATCTACGTATAAGCATACCATCAATATTTTCCCTCCGTCTTCACACTTTGTATAAAGTATGTTCGTATGGACATTTTTGAAAACCTTCCTTTTGAAAATAAGCATCGATACGACTATACCAAGCTCTAGGTGCTTGTTTTAGTCCGTATAAAGCCTTCTTCAATCTGCAAACTTTGTGCTCTTCATCAATCTTAACGTAACCAGGAGATTGTTCAATAAATACTTGTTCTTGCAAGTCTCCATGTAGAAAAGCCGACTTCACATCCAATTGACAAATAGGCCATGAATTTTGCGCAGCCAATGCCATCACCAATCTGATTGTATCAAGTCTGACAACAGGGGTGAAAACTTCTCTGTAATCCACCCCAAATTCTTGTTTGTAGCCTTTAGCCACCAACAGTGCCTTGTACTTGTCGATCTCTCCATTCTCCTTGAGTTTAATTTTATAGACCCATTCTACTCCTATCATTTTGTGTCCATCTGGTAGATCAGCAAGTTCCCATGTATCATTTTTTTCAATGGCTGCAATTTCATCATCCATTGCCTTTCGCCATTTTTCATCTTTGACAGCACTTTCAAAATTTGTTGGATAACAATCTGAAAAGAGAGCCAAATGAGTGAGAGGATCTTCGGATTGATCAATTCATTTTACCTCGTAATTTGTCATCCATGCTGGCCTTCTTCGAGCACGAGAATCAGCTATAGTTTCTCTCTGCTCATCCATAATAGGTGAAGTTTCAGAACTTCCAAGATTGCTATTTTGAGCATTTTCAGGGACTACTATTGCTGGAACTTGTTGTTGAGGCTGAATTCCTTCTTCACCATTTTCTTCATCAAGGCATATTGGAATTTTTTCTCCCATGGCATTTTTGTTCCACGACCAAAACTGATTTTCATCAAAGACGACATCTCGGCTAACTAATATTTTCATAGGTTTAGGATTATAAAGCTTGTAAGCTTTTGATTGATCACTAACACCGAGAAAAATACATTTTTCTCCCTTGTCGTCTAGCTTCTTTCTCTTTTGATCAGGAATATGGGCATATGCAATGCACCCAAAGATTTTGAAGTGATCTACGGCTGGTCGTTGTTCGCTCCATGCTTCCTCCGGAGCCATGTATTTAACTGCAAATGTAGGGCATCTATTCAGGACATGAATAGTCCAATTGACTGCTTCAGGCCAAAAGCTTCTTGAAACACCGCTGCTTGTCAAAATACACCGCACCATGTTCATGATAGTGCAATTTTTTCTCTCACAAACTCCATTTTGTTGGGGCGAGTAGGCTGCTGTAAGTTGCCTTTTGATTCCATGAAGCTCACAGAAGTTTGCAAATTCATGTGAGTTATATTCTCCCCCACGATCTGAACGCAAAGCTTTTATTGGGCTACCGATCTCTTTTTCAACAAGCACTTTGAAGCTTTTAAAAGCTTCGAAAGCTTCAGATTTCACCTGCAAAAAGTATACCCAACTTTTCTGAGTAAAATCATCAATGAAGGTAATTATATAACTTTTACCTCCATTAGAAGATGGTGTTATTGGTCCGCAAATATCGGAATGGACAAGTTCCAGTGCCTTCTTTACTCTCCATGAACCCCTTTGTAGAAAAGAGTTGCGAGACTGCTTGCTAACAACGCATTCTTCACAAATTTCAGATGGAGCTAAAATTTGAGGAAGACCAATCACCATATTTTTCTGTTGCAAGGTCCTTAATCCAGCGAAATTAAGATGCCCAAACGAAAATGCCACAACCAAGCATCATCTCCTTGTTTTGTTAAGAAACATGATTGTTGTATATTATTGAGATAGAGAGGAAACATTCTATTTGCAGTCATTTTAACTTGAGCAATTAAGCCTAAATTGTCATCTTGAATCCGACAAAATCCATTTTTAATGACAATCTCATATCCTTTCTCTTGCAACTGATCGAGACTCAAAAGATTTGACGTTAACTCTGGAACATAAAGGACATCAGAGATTATTTGAGGAATATCTCTTTTAGTTTGAATGGTTACCTGTCCTTTTCCCGTGACTGCAACTTTTGAATTGTTTTCGAACTTCACAGAATCTCAATATGACTCATCTAATATGGAGAAAGCTAACTTGTTTCCGCACATATGATTGTTACAACCCGTGTCTAAGTACCATATATTTTGCTGAATTTCCTTCGTCACTTGTTCTTTCTCTTGATAGGCCATTAACAGAGAGATATCTTCTTCCTTTTCTGCAAAATTAGACTGCCGTCCACCATCTCTATTCAAGTTAGTTCTACATTCTGATTTATAATGGCCATACATGTGACATCTATAGCATTCAATCTTTGACTTGTCAACTGACTTCGGCTTATAATCACCTGAATTATTGTTGTTGTCAAAGCTTCTTCCCCTTTCTTGAGAATATGAAGATTTTTCTTCAAATTTCTGGTGCGAGTGCCTCCCACCACCAGAATTGTTTCCTCTCCATCTTCCTCTTCCGCGACCACCGCCTTTTGAAGAGTGATAGTTGGATGAGACTTGAAGAGCTTGTTCCTCGCTACTTTGTCGATTCATTTTCTGCTCATGAATCAATAGTGAACTCTGCAATTTATCAATTGAAAGTTCACTAGTATCTTTTGATTCCTCAATTGAATAAACAACATAGTTGAATTTTGATGTCATGGAGCGAAGAATCTTTTCAATAATGGTGACATCTTCTATCTTTTCACCATGAATCCGCATCTTATTTGCTATTGCCATAGTCCTTGAGAAGTAATCTGAAATTGATTCTCCCATCTTCATTTGTAATGTCTCAAAATCAGCACGAAGTGTTTGCAATAATGCTCTTTTTGCTTTCGCCGTTCCTTGATACTTCTTCTTCATGGAATCCCATATTTATTTAGAAGTATCTTTGCAAAGAATAGTCTCCAATATTGAGCGATCAATAGCTTGAAAAAGATAATTCTTTGCCTTGAGATCTTTCAGCCTTAGACTGTCCAACTCTGTCTTTTGTACCTCCGACAAGGTGGTACCAACCGCTGGCTCTTGCACGCCAGTACTGACAACTGGCCAAAATTCCTTGGACCTAAGGAAATTCTCCAACAACATGCTCCAATGATCGTAATGACCATCGAAGCGTAGAGTAGCAGGCTGAACAAAATTCTCAGAGGCCATAGTTTTTGCTACTGCAATAGTACTGCAAAAAAAAAAACTCTCAATATGCAGTACCAACACTTATACTCGATATCAGAAACTCTCTTTCTGGCGTTGATACCAAATGTTATAAAATATTCAGTAGAAAGACAGAGAATAACCAAAAGGAATCGAGAAACTGTATTTTATTGTACTGCTGCAAGCTCTCTTTATACAAGCAAGTTATAACGACTAAGTGCAGAAAAATAGGAATCAACGTAACTGATAGCTAAATAATTGCTAAACAGTTAAAGATAAAGTATTCTACTAAGTTACCTACTACAAATCAAACTCTAGAAACAGAACTACACCTATGCAATAGAAATCTACTGCCAACAAGCTCCTATAAACTAGGATAGCAGCTAACAAAATAACGCATTTTAACAATCGAGACGTTGAGGGATATATTCGAAATCGGGACGCGAAGTATTGAGACTTTTTGGGATGGTATTCGAATTCCACCAAATTTAAGGAATTTTCGTAATTTGATAAAAAAAAAAAGTAGGATGTAACGTTCATATATAACATTACCAGAGTTGTGTAAAATTTCTTACAAGCCCAATAAGCAACTGTGAGAGAAAATTAAAATTGCATTATTTCTAACGCATCACTTCTGGGTATTTTCTTTCTTTAGATAAGCAAAGAGATATAACTAGATGGAGAATGACGAAGATAAAACGAAATGAAAGGAGTTAATATTTTAGATGATCACTAAATTATAAACGATTATCTCAGAAAATTACTAATCATTGTTTTATAGTCCAAAAATATTCAATTGTAAATAGTTTTCTTAATAAGTCGATCAATTTTATTTTATGATTTAAAAGCCACTAGACTAATTTTTTTTTTAATAAAGTTACTCAACTAAAAATATTTATCCTAGAAAGTCAATCAATTTTGTTTTATAACTCAAAAGTCACTCAACAACAAGTATTTCATCTAAAAAAATAATCATCCAACCAATTTATTTTAAAAAATTCATTAAACTTTTTTTACCTGAAATTTCTATTTTAAGCTGAACTTTTAAGAAAGAAGAAGTCTCATTTTAACCATTTTAGTGACGCTATATGTGATTTGACCCCTTCTTTTTGAAATATCACATATGCGATTTTTTTTATTTTCTTTTTCTTTCTCTATTTATCTTCCTATATTCAACTCACTACCTAACTTTACTAACTAGAGTGTTTAGATCCCATCATATTTACCCTCAAACTATATTTCGGCTCAAAACTATCCTTCCAGTCAAACTATTGGGTCAAAAGCGTCTTCTTATTAACAGAAGTTGTTAAATGTCATATGTATGCCACATTGCACGCCAATAGGGTTCCACTGCCACCTAGACTAAAAGGAAAAGGGTAAAAAAATACCCTACTATCCGAAATAGCTCATATTTACCCTTAAACTATATTTCGGCTCAAAACTACCGTTTCCGTCAAACTATTGGGTCAAAAGTGCCCTTCTTATTAACGGAAGTTGTTAAATGCCATGTGGATGCCACATGGATGCCACATTGCATGCCAATAGGGTTCCACTGCCACATAGACTAAATTCTTAAATCTTAATTACTCTTTTTTTCCCCTCATTTCATTATTTTCCAGAAACGATTTCACCCCTTCTCCCTCATTTCGCGGCTAGGGTTTCACAGTTTTCTTCGTGGCTGGGTTTCAAAGTGGATATTCGTGGTTGTAGGTTAGTAATTTTTTTTTCTTATTTTATTATGTTTACAATCACGAATATCCACTTTGAAACTCAGCCCCGAAGAAAGCTATGAAACCCTAGCCGCGAAATGAGGGGAAAGTTGTGAAATCCTAACTATCATGCTTTGAAATCGTAAACATAATAAAATAAGAAAAAAGATTTACTAACCTACAAC